>CAJQZN010041877.1:0-32356 GCA_907164685.1 Colias eurytheme | reverse complement strand
TGATTCGATGTGGTTTAATTGTTATTAAATAAACAAAAATAATCTTAATACTATTATAAAGGCGAAAGTTTGTAAGGATGTATGGATGTATGGATGTATGGATGTATGGATGTTTGTTACTCTTTCACGTAAAAACTACTGAACCGATTACAATGAAATTTAGCACACACATAGAGGGTAACTTGGATTAACACATAGGATAGGTTTTATCCCGGAAATCCCACGGGAACGGGAACTATGCGGGTTTTCCTTTGAAAACGCGGGCGAAGCCGCGGGCGGAAATCTAGTAATTAATAAATAATTATTAAAAAAAATTATGAGGCGTGCACTTTTGGATTTTCCAAATTTATTTTATTGTGCTGCCAATAAAATACAAACAACCAAAACTTGTACTAAAAGAACATACAGCAAAGACGACGCCTTACACTTATAAATGATCTAACAGTGAATCTTATGTGCCTTCATAATTTCCACACTTTCCCTACTTACTTTACTTTTTTTTTACTTTCCTTACTTTTTTTCAGTAACTATTTAAATCTTATTCAAATGTCCTTACTTGGTAAGCTGATTGACAGCGCTCTCCCGCATCAGGACAGCATTGATGATGTTGACAGCAGTTGCTGGTTTGCCGTTTAGAGCTCGAGTCAACTGCCAGTCATACCCTGATTCTGGATTGGCCATCATGTCCCCTGTGTCTGTGGAATTGGTATTGTTATTATTGGTTTGTTCAGTTTGGTAGCAAATATTGTTTTATTTTCAGGTTTTAGGTTTAACGTTTAAATATTGTGTAAACATTGTTTTTTCGACAGCTTAGTAAAGGTATCAGAAATCTATTTTGATGCAATATTATTCAAATACCTGCGCCCCGCGGTTTCACCCGCATTGCTCTGCTCCTGTTGGTGTTAGTGTGATTATATATAGCCTATAACCTTCCTCGATAAATGGGCTATCTAACACCGAAACAAATTTTTCAAATCGAACCAGTAGTTCCTGAGATTAGCGCATTCAAACAAACAAACAAACTCTTAAGCTTTATAATATTTGTATTGGAAATCATATGCTTTCAATTTAGCGTAGACTTTTCTTCGTCTAATGTCTTTATAAGCATCGCTAATCGAAAATTGTTCGAGAACTTTACCGTGTGTGGAATGTTCACGTGAGTTGGTTGATTTCTAACCATTTAATTAATGTTCAGTCACAATTTATTGTCAACGCGTTTCTAGTAATGGTAAAGGTTACTGTCCAATTATTGATATCTAATACAATAGATAACTATAATTAAGATATTCATAAAGTAATGCTTAGTTTAACAATAACAACAATGTTCTTTGAAGTCAACAGAAGAAACAATCGAAAGAGTTTTAAGAAAACACATATTATATTAATCAGTACTTGAAAAACATTTTTGACCTCAACCAGTTTTATTACGCAGATATTTTTAAGTAGTAAAGTGAACAACTCCATTTTACCTATACCGTATTCCCAATGCTAGTTAAGTCTAGTTTATCCTTCCGAATTAAATCCCAAAGTCTTCAGAGCACTATACAAAATTCGTGGTCTAATTAGAAAAGGAAATTTATTTATGACGCTAGAATGAACTCGAACACGATTATTTAATTAAAAATTCCATCAGAAAATTTAAGCTACTTTCAACTTTGCTGTGTAGTCGGATTGTATGATTTAAATTAGTGAATTTATAATGTGCACGCCTTTATAGTGGAAGCGGTAATATTGTAATAGTTGCTTTTTAATTTGCTTTGTCGTTTAAACAGTTTAATTGTTTGTTTAATGAGATTTATATTACAAACTAGCTGTGCCTTGCGGTTTTACCCTCAGTGCTCCACTACTGTTGGTCTTAGCATGATGATATATAGCCTATAGCCTTCCTAGATAAATGGGCTATCTAAAACCAAAAGAATTTTTAAATCAGATCAGTAGTTCCTGAGTTTAGCGCGTTCAAACAAACAAACTCTTCAGCTTTATAATATTAGTATAGATGATATCGCACTAGCATGAAAGTAGATACCGTGTTTTTTTCTGTGTAATAATAAAAAAATGTATAGTTTCTTGCATTCTAAAAAATATTTACTTTTAATTCATATATGGGTATGATATTGAAGGAAAATTTTGTTTACGCTTTGGCTATGCCAACTGCTGAGTAATTTGTAACAAAATTACACATTTTAGTTATAATCAAAATCATGTTACGAAATCAGAACACGTGAAAAAACAACAAAAAACAAATAACATCTGAATATGTATGTATCTATACATCCTAAATCGGCTAATCGTCATAAAATCGATTAATCATCCATTTTATTCACACTTTAATAATAAGCTATATTCACGCATAATTCAATGCTATCAAAGCAACTACATTAGGCAAAAGCCCGCGATTGAACACAAATAATTTTGTCTCATTCAACAATCGATGGTCACTTTAATTAAACAACAATAGAAACCGCAGTGCTTAATGATCGGAAATGCGGTCAACAAATTATGTTTATCGAGTTGTTTATTAGTACCGTCGGAATGATAAATAGATAGGTATTTCCTTTTTAGGGTTCCGTGCCCAAAGAGTAAAACGGGACCCTAATACTGAGACTTTGTCGTCTGTCTGTCTGTCTCCAGGCTGTTTCTCATAAACTGCGATAGCTAGAAAACTGAAATTTTCACAAATGATATATTTCCGTTGCCGCTATAACAACAAATACTAAAAATTAAAAAGAAGAAAAATAAGGGGGGTCCCCTTAGTACGGAACCCTTCGTGCGCGAGTCCGACTCGCACTTGGCGGGTTTTATTAAATATCATTGGCTTATTTTTGTTTAAAAATAGATGATGATTTTAAACCTCAACCAACAGTCTGCAGGTAAATGTTTTACTGGAAAAAAATATGTGAACATACTATAGGAATTAATCATCTGAACGTATGAATTTAAAAAGAATCCCAGTTTAATAAAATTTAACCTAACGGTATATTTACATCAAACGAACATAGAGCTAGAGCATTCTTTCGTGATCTTTTAGTGTAAACGAAATCTCGTATTCAATGTTGTTCAGTATTAGAACAATACATAGAATCTTTTCGAACGCACTAAGAATAACGAAAGAATGTTCTACGCCTATTTACACTTAAATAATTTGATAGTGAGGTTAGAATGAACATTTACTCGTTTGATGTAAATGCACCGTTACAAAGTGACTAAAATCTTTGTTGCAAAATTATAGTGATAGGCATTTTCATAGAAAAGAACAATAAAAAAATTTCGCATATTTTTTAATAAACATCAATCCATGCTCACAAACTTTTACCTTGATAATATCCGTAGGTACCACGATAATCTGTTTCAATATGATTAAAATAAATATAATAAATAAATGACTGATGATATTTTAATATGATTCCATTAATTATGAAGTTAACTGAATGCGAGGTTAATTTTACAACAGATATCTATTATAATTAACTGCTGTCGGATACACGTTTAAAATTTAATTCTGTAGCTGTATAAAATTTAATTCTCTTTTTTTGACACATTTTTATAAATATTTTTACAAAATACAAACAGATTTTTTATTAAGGTATATTTTTCTATTGCTACGCCCCAATTTAATTAGTTAGACTGAGAATAAAGCTTAAAAAAAGTTATAATGAGTAAACTCATGAATGTAAAGCGAGTCAATATTATACTCATACAGAAATAATTTTAATCCATGTCACAAATGAGTTTACTCTCCCATACATTACTATTCAAATAGCATATTAACTACTGAAAACAAACATACAATACGCAACCGTAATCAACAACAAAGAAAAGTTACACATTTGAACAAGTAATTGCCTTTGATATTGCGAAAAACAACGAAATTAGAAATCAAAGGGATTCAACATGCTCAGCTAAAAACGAGGAGACATAAGATGAGAAAACTTTGTGGTACAATTTAATAACGGCGAACGCGACATAGTATAAAGAGAGAAGTATGTTATCTTTGAACAAAGGTACATTGCGCCGTTTGTAACCCACGCTTGGCCACGCCCCCCGCACGCACAGAACGCCGCTCGTTTCCTACTTTGGGACCTGTCTCGTGAAGGCCGCATCATTGCTATGAGCGGTTGGTGTTAAACAATTATTTAATCGGTTTTTGTTTATACAATTAATTAAAATATCAATGTGACAAGTGACAACCCTGCGCCTCACAAGTTTAGGTACCGTGCGCTCCTAAACGCCGGGAGTTGGCCTACTTCTCTCTTTATACTATGAACGCGGGTAGACAAGTAAGGAATTTTGCGGACAATTCGTAAATCTACAACTATCAACTTCAGGCTTGGCACCGGAGCGAGAAATGAAGGCAGATTGTGGAATAGTTATTTACCGAAATGTTAGTTTGCGTAATGTTACAACTGACAGCTCTTTAATATCACCGGCTTTTTCATTATCTCCCGCTCTGTATTATAAAGTTCTAAGAATTGGGAACGAATTTTGTTGTTCAGCTAAGGAACAAGTAATTTAACGGTTTGATGTAAAACTATATAATATGTATTTGACACTTTCCAATACAGAGTTTTGCTTAAGATTTGCAAAGTTATTTCGGAACAACTCAGACAAATGAGTATATTATAACGACAGTTCTGTTCATTGTGTTTTTATTAACTGCTACATTAAAATATTTTATTTTTTGATATTGTAATTGCTCTGCGGTAAACATAACATACTATGTGCAATACAAAATACGTTTTCAAATGATTGAAATGGTATTGAATGCCAACCCAAAACTTATAAGTAATTGATTAGATGGCTACAACGTCATCTATACCTTCGAATGTAAACTATTTAAGCTATCAAATTCGTGCCAACGTTTCAACTTGCAATATCTAAGTTTCATATTAAATCCAACGCTATCTATAAATGTAATTGAATTGCTGCTAACTTGTAAACTCTCTGATCAATACCAACTTTATCGCTACTCTTGACGAGTTGAATTCCTTCACAACTCCAAGCTCAGAGTCGTGTCGGCAAAATACTTTTATGTACTAGCAATTTGTCTCAATTGTTTGACAAGTTTTATTCCCAACGTAAGGTCTTCATTTGGGACAATAGCTATTGCCGTAAAAAAGGTATTTTGATTGGCACTTCCAATGATTGCATTTTACTGTGCAGTTTTTTCTATGGATTTTTATGACAACTCTTTATTGCTTGTTTTAGAGGTCATAAAGGGACTGTTTTATGTCAGATACTAAGAGATTTTATTTTCGGACTTATGCTATAATTATTTTACAATATTATTACATATCTGCTACGATTATAAATATAAGAGTAAGCATTTTAGTTTTAAGTGTACTAAACAATGTGAAGAGGACGATTATTATTACTGGAAAGCCGCCGGTCTATCGCTTGGTTGGTAGTATTTCTCAAAAGCATTATAGTCGATCGATAGCAATAGTTATCAATGATATTCAACATCAATTTATGTCGTTGTCTAAATCATTTAATTAAAAAAAAAATGTTCTATTCAAGTTTATCACATCTATTACAGTTCATTCAGACATCTCAATCCTAAATTTAACTGATCCCACCTCAAAAACGTAGCATGTAATCATAAATCACTATCCGACCGCAGCTTCTTAAAAGACAATCCAGCGTAATCCTCAGAAAGTTCTGGAACTTAACCGAATTATCTCACTTTATACTCCCGTCACGTGTTGTCCGTCCTACACTTGTGAGTTTCACAAACTTCCATCCTAAGACGTTGTTTCTTGATACTTTTACTGATATTACTTTTTGCAGCTATGTACAATGTACATGCTGTGCCGAATTTGTTATTTTGTCTTTATGCTTTTGTTAAGATGGTGGTTAATTGAATTCTTCTAAGACACGTATAGTTTGACAGCAATTTTGGGAAAGATTGTCTTGGAATTCTCATCAATATTTTTTAACAGGATTAAAACCTTTCGAGTTTTGAAGAGAGACTGTAATAAAAGCGCATTAAAGTGCTGATGAAAACAATTCTTCTCTAGTGATTGGATAAAAAAGCAACAGCCGATATATTGGAACTGTAACACAGATGGCGTGGAGATGGAGGGAGCCAATCACGAACGATGCACTTTTCATTACGTCGCGATGAAATCATCAATTGGATCTCGTAGTTATTACTTTGTTAAAATGAGCTGTGTATTGGTAGTATGAGATTATATTGCGAAGCATGTATCTAAACTTTTGGACAATAAATGCTGTAAATAGTTAAACTCTTTCATTTTTTTAACATCTATTCTGATATTATAAAGCTGAAGAGTTTGTTTGTTTGACCACGCTAATCTCGGGAACTACTGGTCCGATTTGAAAAATTATTTCGGTGTTAGATAGCCTATTTACCTAGGAAGGCTATAGCCTATATATTATCATCGCGGGTGAAACTAGTGCTTTAAATTTTAAAGATGACTTGGTTTTGGTTTGTATATTCAAAAGACTTACAGCACGATCTCATAAATGTTAAAGCGTTCCTCTAATCATTTTCGCAAGTTATAAAATAGTAACTGGCGTAGAAATACTGCCCATTGTATTAACTCTTTTATAATTTCCAATTAGAAAGCAAAAAGGAAAAGGAAATATTATCTATTTCCTCATTCTTAATAGAATTTTTTGAAGTAAAAGCTTTCTCTTAGAATATCGAATATACATACTTGGATTTTACGAGATTTGTCAGCAGGTTTCGACGTTTTACGATTATTTGGAAATAACATCAGACAAAATTACTCTACCATCGTAGAATTTTCATCATGAAAAAAATTTGTTTTTTTTTTTAATTAAAAATTTAAGTATTTGGACTATTTTTTATTTTTATTAAATATGAACAATATTTAATAAAAATAAAAAATAGTCTTACAGAAGATAACATTATGTGTATTTTAATCATAAAATAAATGAACTTTATAAATTTCAATCACATAAATATCTAATATCTAATAAAATAATAAACTAGATATATTAAGTTTTCTAAATTTGAACAAGATAGTCGTTTTCAACGGAAATGCTCTTCTTGGAACTTTGCCGGTATATGAACGTTTTTAATGATACCGTTTCTATTAACTCCATATAAAAATGTATTATATCCAATTTATATAATTAGCTCTTCTCTCTCTACCCAATAAAGTAACTTATTTCTAGTTCATTTTATACTTACTGTGCCCTTCGGCTACACGTGCATTGCTCCGTGTGTGTGATGGTCTAAGTGTGATATAGCTTAACTAGCTATAACCTTCCTCGAAAAATGGGCTATCTAATACTGAAATAATCTTTCAAATTAGACTCGTAGTTCCTAAGATTTGCGCGTTCAACCAAACGAACTCTTCGACTTTCAAAGAAAGAAATATCCAGTTATTATATAGATAACAACAATGTACCTATAACAACACCATCGACGCTTGGCCCAAATGCGTAAGAGAAGTCAGGTGCCTTAACTGGTGCTGACAGCAAAGTTTCTAGTGGACGCTCTCGAAGACATCTCAGTAATGCGGGCGGAGTTAAATCTGTAAGAAAAAGTATTGTTAGTGATATTGATAAAGATATCATAATAGATCCTATATTTTTTTTTTTGCAATCTTATTAGCGGTATATCTACTAGTTGATTGTAAACGAAAGATATTAAATTAATTAGTATGATAGTGTAAAAAATATTAAGATTATTTTTACAAGCAGGACAGTAGGTAATTTTACAAGTATGGTGTTTTCTAAAGCTACAGCTCACGATTGCATTTTTTGTATAAATAAATAGAAGATGTTGGAAAATAAAATGAGTTCATGTTATTCTTACACGTCTTAATGATTTAGGAAGATATATGTAATTATTTTTAATCATTCGATTATAATACTTACCGTTCTCTCAATAAGGTTCAAAAGTAAATCTTACCTGGCGAACAATTAGCATGAGTAGCGACTATAGCTGCGTATTTATTCGGATCTGCTACTAACGACCAGGGACTCAGACCTGATCCAGACATGAGGATTGCTCTGTGAAAGAGGAGACCTGGAACAAAAGAGAAAATTTTAACACTAGTACAAGTATATATTACGATTTTCCTTATATCTATCTATACAGTCTAGTGTATTATTTGTATTTTCTTGCTTTCAATTCTTTTGTAAATGTTATTTCATATAAAATTATTATGGCCCTGATGAAATCAAAGTAATTTAATACTGATGATTTTGTATTTTAAGTTCCTTGACTTATCTACTAAATCATTTTGTACAGTCTATAAATCTTGTTGATCGTGATCGAATTTTTTCTATTCTTTATAAATTTATAAGTCTATAAATCTTCTACAAGCACCTTATCATACCTATCATTCATAGGTTTCGTTTTTTCTTTGACATAAGATCTTACAAGATCAAGAAAATGTGACAGATTCTGATAATTTTCCTCATATTCTAGACCTAAATTCCATATCCACATTTGCTAGGGTTAAAAGTACAAGAGTGCCTTTCAGAGCGGATTTCCTTTACCCGCTTAGAGGCGTTGTGCCTTGAATTTTTGTTGCAAAATCTGAAGTAAAGTTTCAATACTTGTCGAGAAATCTTTTAAAATTCTTTCTTAGTGAATATTGTGAGTGTCTCAAAAGTGTTTTATTGTTTGAGATGCATGTGGTTAAAGTAGGCCAATGATCTGTATTCGTCTAAAGACTCTTTCTAATTCTTTTAAAAGGTTTGTGTCATTTCTTTTGAAGGTGTATTTCTTTCGTTATAATGAAATAGTTTTTATGATTTCAGTTAATTATTGTTAGAATATACGATAAGATTAAGAAATATCGAATTCCATTATTTTTGGAAGGCGAAATTTTTTATAGGCCAATAGTATGTCATATCTATACGTACTTATGTTATACTAGCTTTCCGCCCGCGGCTTCGCCCGCGTTTTCAAAGAAAAACCCGTTCCCGTAGGATTTCCGGGATAAAACCTATCCTCTGTCCTTTCTCGGGTATCAAAATATCTCTATACCAAATTTCATGCAAATTGGTTCAGTAGTTTAGGCGTGATTGAGTAACAGACAGACAGACAGAGTTACTTTCGCATTTATAATATTAGTATTAAGTATACTTAGATTTTGAACTAACGTCAAAATTAATCAACAATATCTGTAAAGATAATGTAATTAATTACAATAATCCATTACAGGGAATCACGCATCACTGAAAACTGGTTTACATTAAATGATTAAAAAAATTGCAATCTGCCGACGCAAATCAGATTACTGAGTTTATTCAAATTATACATGTAATGAACGAACGGTTGCCTGCTGCGATTTAACCGCTAGATGAAAAAATCGTATGTCTATATTAAAATACAACAAATAATCATGTAAGAGTTAGTGGCAGTAGTAGTAAAAAATTAATTAATTTAGCATCCCAAGATAGAAAAACTGTTTTTTGCATGCTTGCTGAATTTCATCATCATCATCATCATCAGCCCATATATGTTCCCACTGCAGGGACACGGGCCTCCTATGAGGGTACAGGCCATAATCCACCACGCTGGCCAAGTGCGGGTTGGCGGATGACACAATATATCGTCGAACTTTTGATTCTTCGACATGTCGGTTTCCTCACGATGTTTTCCTTCACCGTTCGAGCAGTGGTGATGTTACAACATGCGCAGATAAATTGAAAAATCAATTTATTTCCTGCGCGCTCGCCCGGTCTCGAACCCCGGACTTATCGATTCGAAGTCCGAGGTCTTACCACTGAGCCACCACTGCTAATTTGCTTGCTGAATTTGCTTCACCTGTATTGTTTGTATGCTACTATTTTTGTATATAACCCACTTTGAACAGATATATTTAATTCAAACTTTGTACATTTATCAACATCGCATCGGTGACAATGTTCATGAGATTATCTTACTAGGCATGTTTTTATTTTGTTTAAGTTTTTTTAATAATGATTCCAATTACAATAGTCATAAAATAGATGCTAATATAGATCGGTAAGTTCTCTTTCATATTTACGCTCTCTCTACGTATTGTGATGGTAAAGATGTTATTGTTTCCGTATTTCAATGGAACAAATCTGCTATCTATTGTATGTTTCATTATGATACGTGCAGTGGAACGCGGGTGAGTTGGAAGCTCAAATTTCAACTATTAGATGATCCTTGTCAATGTTACTTTTCAGTCTATTTAAAGGCATTGATTTTAGTTGACTTGTATATTTAAGTGAGGATCTTGTCCTTTTCTGGGTTATGGGATAGATGCACTTTATATAAGCTTCACTGATTCTTTCTTGCTACCTTCTTTCTTGAGGTATTCTTTTTATGGTATTCTCTATTTGGATTTAACGTTCTATTTATCTTGTATTTTAAAATAGATTTTCATGTTGTATCCAACATGTTGAATTCCATTATTAATTACTTTTACAACCTGGTTTTCTTTGTGTCTAAAAATACAGTTGTAAAAGCTCTGCTCGTTGATATCATACCTTATTCAAAGATTTATTTTCATATTGTCAATGAATTCATATCCGTCAATCGCGGGTGGGATTGGCAGCGTTGCGATGAGGTTCGTTTTATTCAGAATTATTGTTCGATTTAAAATTCTGTATGCATTACGTAAACTACGATCTGCCTATTTTGATTCGAATGTTATTGTTGTTAGATTGATAGAGTTGGAGATTTATCTATGGTCATAGAAAAAAGGTGTCATTTGTCATAAGTTTTCCAAAAATAATGTGTTTTGTTTGTAGTGCTCGTGACCTCGTGATTCAATGTAGGTACTTGTGGTTTTTAAAATCGAGTTTTTTCGAGATGTAGGTATGTTATTTATAAGCTGGTTTTCAAGTTATATCGTCTCCAAAAGAAACCGAATTTCTGAAAAGATAATGCAATTAATAATAGATAGTTTTGTCCTATCCAAAAGAAACAGAATTATTTATTTAATAGCATCAGTTGCGACTACAGGACACGACAAGACACACGCATTAATTTTCATACAAAACTATATGTTGCCCTACTTAATATTATGCACTTCAATACCTACTCGATAAATCTTTAGCCAACTATTTCTCACTTGAAAACAAACAGAACTATGTGCCGACCGTGAAACCGCAAGAAGCACCCTTCACACCATACGGTCATTGATTTGTGAGAATGCTTAGATACACATTGTTTGAATAAGGAAAACGACAAAAAAAATACTACTGTACTTCCTGAAGTCTTGGGAAAAAGCGATCGCCCTCATTAAAAAAAATGTTTTAAAAAAGAGCGTGTGTGCCGAGCATACTTGTCAGAATTGAAACTTCTTTGGCAGGGTTCAAAAACTCAAGGCGCGTTGAGAGTAAAATTTCAAGGTAGCGTCATGGCAACACAGTCACGTAATGGAGTATGGCGATTTTGTTATCTTTGAAGGTAGCTAAGTAGTTCCACTTCTGACACTTATGCTGGGCACGCACGCTCTTTTTTTATTTATCTCACACACGTAGTCCTGAGATAAACAAGTTCAACCAAATAAACAAACAAACTCTTCAGCTTTATAATAATTTTAATATAGATAAGACGTGTACATGAACGAAGTCGCAGGCAAAAAGCTAGTAACTTATATAAGGAATTCAGAGCAGTAGCTTGTTTGTAAGACTTATTTACATTAAGTTCAAGTAAGCTTATAAGTTCAGATAACTTAGTAACTTGCTTGTTATTCGGATTTATTATATTTCAATCGATAGGGTTTTGTTTGAGTTAAGTGTTTGGGATATTATCTATTGTAAAACAAGATAAGTATAAAGTTTTATGCTTTTAATATTCAGGGTAGAAAATAGAAAATATGTGCTAGAGTCTGTAGACATTGTGTTTTAAAGAAAATAACTTGAAATTTATCGTTTATGAATGTATCCACATATAATAAATGAAGCAAAGGAAATCAGTTAAATTTTAAATAGTTAAAAATAACAATTTGACGAATAAACGGTAGGAAGAAGAGAATATTGAGATTATAAATGTCTAGAATATGGCATACTGTTAAATTTAATGTAGAGTAGATAAAAAATCTCGATGCCAGTATACATCTATACTAATATTATAAAGCTGAAAAGTTTGTTTCTTTGAACGTGCTAATCTGGGAAACTACTAGTCCGATTTTAAAAATTATTTCAGTGTTATATAGCCCATTTATCGAGGCAGGCTATAGGCTATATTATATCTTCTCGCTAAGACCAACAGAAGCGGAGCACTGCGGGTACAACTGCGGAGCACAGCTAGTACAGTATATAGGTAGGTAGCTTTTATTTTTGAAATTTGTGAGCACATACGGGTAGGTATAGAACGCTAACTGATAAGAATAAGGCAGAACAACGACAGCTAGTAATCATTATAACATTGAAGGTAGAAACTCGCATCCTTTAAAAGCATTCCCGATACAATTATTGCACTATAAAAGTAACTAAAAATTCTTTGTACGATGCCTTCAAATTTACAATTCAGTTCGCAAATTAAGACGAGATGGAATTGTGCGAACTAGAGACATGCTATCAAGTTTGGCAATTGCTTATGTTTTAACTTTTTATTCTTCGTTTTGTAGTTTTCATTTGTATTATTACGAAGTTAAATGTTAATGCTATTTTAAATGTGTTTCTGTATATCTACTATAGTGACTATAAATAATATTAAAATTGAACTGAATAAATGTGAATAGCAAAGTTCTTGATTTGATAAGTCCAAAGTCAAAGAAACCTATCCTATGTGTTAATCCTTCTATATATTGTGTACTAAATTTCATTGTAATCGGTAGTATTTGCGTGAAAGAGTAACAAACACACACACCCCATCCTCACAAAATTTCGCATTTATAATAGGATATTTTTAGTAGAATGTATTAAAGGTACGTTTATCGGGTATTTTTCCGAAAGAAATAATTGGATTATGGAAAAATAAATCAATTATATTTCTCGGCCTCGCAGAAAATCTATTTCTATCTAATTTAAGTTAATGTCATTATAAATAATTGTTGTTTACTTTGCAATTTATATAATTTGTTTACGATTAACTGAAGTCGATGTATTTACAGAAATACGTTTAATTGTGAATATAATGTTCTCCACAAAATCTACATTTTGAATATACACGTGGTTAGACTTAAAAAGTGTCTTTACGAATTGCTGTTATGTACACTACAATATTATAAAGATGAAGAGTTTGTTTGAACGCGCTTATCTCAGGAACTACTCGTCCGATTTGAAAGATTCCCAATTATCGAGGAAGGCTATAGCCTTCCTCTCCAGTGATACTATGAGACTATTCTTATAATTTATATAGGAAGCCTGTGAATTCCAGTAAAATCAAAATAGGCCAACGTTGCTGATTATAATTTGACCATAAACAATCCGCTCGTAAACCCAAAAAGAATCAACACAACCATAAACATTTGCATATTAATAGACACAATAAAACCTACAAACGACCAAGAACACGATAGTCAAAAGAAATTGAATATTCATGTTTCGATTCCGTTGTTATGAAAATGAATGACTGAAAAAACAGCAGTTGGCTTGTATCAACGCTCAAGCTATTTATATTGGTATACATGTTCCAATATTGTTTCTTTTGATGAACTTTCATTGCGGCTTATATTGCATATTGCTGTCAAATAATTATCGAAAAATGAAGTGAAAATCAGTGATTAAAACTAGTCATTAAAAATGTTATGAGAGCATTTTTTAACGTATTGATGTGTGAGCCGTGTTGTATTAAAGTTAATAATTAATACATATAAAGGTTGGTAATTAAATGTTTTCAGATATATATGTATTTCACACAATCTCATAGTATCATCAAACCTAAGTAGAACTAGGAAAGGAGACAACTTGAAATACGTTTATTATTTATTGTGAAATATGAAACATTTTATATATGTACTAGCGGCCCGCCCCGGCTTCGCCCGTGGTACATATGAAAAATAGATGTTGGCCGATTCTCAGACTTACCCGATATGCACAGAAAATTTCTTGTGAATCGGTCAACCCGTTTCGGAGGAGTATGCAGACTAACATTGTGACACGAGAATTTTATATATAAGATAAACATTATAAACACAAACATAAAAAAAAATACTCCTAAAAGTATTCACATAAACTTTAAACATTCGAGTTGCATCCACCAAAAGATACTAGCTAAATAAATAAATAAATAAAATAAATATTTCGGGACTATATTCACACACGGCACGATCTGATCCCATACTAAGCTTTCGCTGTTATGCAGATGGCTGATAAACATACATCTATAATTAAATAAATACTTATATAGATAATTAATACCCAGACACAGAGCAAACATCTATGTTCATCACACAAATATTTGCCCCGGGTGGGAATCGAACCCACGACCAGTGGCTTGGAAGGCAGGGTTACTAGCAAACAAGCCAACCGGCCAGTCAGAACGTAAATTTAGAACTATTACAATTAAATAACCACCAAAAGTGTCTCAAAATATAACTATATCTACAATTACGTGTTTGTTCATCGGACGATACATAACGCAAAGTTAAGAGGGATCGCGTAAACGTAACCAAAACAAACATTCGGAGTCACGTTAATAAGCTAAAGGATAAATGTGGGATCATATTTACAAACACTAACAACGCCCTGTTTACTTGGGTTTGTGTGTAAATAACTGAGAGTGCACGATCAATATCCCGCTGATATTATATGTCCGTGTGTCTGTCTCGATACATCGACATTTTGACAAAGATATAACCGATTATAACAACTACCGAGTAAAAGATGACATATTTAAGACTAGCTGCGCTTCGCGGTTTTACCCGCATTGCTTCGCTCCTGTTGGTCTTAGCGAGATGATACATAGCCTATAGCCTTCCTCGATAAATGGGCTATCTAACACCGAAATAATTTTTTAAATCGGACCTATAGTTCCCGAGATAAGCGCGTTCAAACAAACAAACTCTTCAGCTTTATAATTATTATTATTTAGAATATAGATTTATAGATAATAGCTGACCCAGCAAACGTTATTCTAACAGGACACACATAACTATAGGAGTACAATAATTAATATAGTTAAAATAACACGCTTAATATCGTAAAATTATTGTATTACTAGCGGTCCGCCCCGGCTTCGCCCGTGGTACATATTTATGTTTTCTCTACATAAAAACCATCCTCGTACTTCAAGGAACATAATAAAAAAAGAATGATCGAAATCGGTTCAGCCGTTCTCGAGTTATGCGCTTACCAACACATTTTGCGATTCATTTTTATATATAAGAAGATTACCGATTCTTGGTAAGTGTACAAAGTTTGAATTAAAGGACAGACCCTTTAAAGTGGGACAAAATCGATTCTAAAGTCGGTTACATACCATCATGCTGATGAAGCTAATAAAAGCGTGAAATGAGCTCATTATCTATATCTCAGCCTTACATAAGTACCAACTACCAAGACACAAAAAAATATCGAAATGCAATATAGAAGTAATATTTTTGTTATTAACTTTGATGGTCTATCGTATATTATATTGATATAAATATGGCTCATGATATTGATTTTGTCTCCTCCAAGAATAACTTGATATCTGAAAAGTTTTATAAATCTAATTATATTAAAAAAAAAACTCATATTCTAACTTGAAACTTCGCTATTCACGTGAGCTTTAAAAGCGTTTATGAATAGAACTTTTTTTACTAAATTGCTTTAATTACATGAGTTTGGAAAGTCGTAAATTGTAATTTTATAAATATTCACGTTAATTAGGTTTCAAATTTTATTTGAATAAATTAAATATTTTAACATATATGCTACAAGGTGGAGTGACGACATCCGCAGCGTTGCTGGGCAAAACTGGCGACAACGAGCCAAGGACCGGGCTCAATGGCGTGCCATGACTGAGGCCTATGTCCAGCAGTGGACAATTAATATGGGCTGTTAATGATGATGATGATTATATGACGTCACTTGACTCAATTAGAGATACATTTATAAAGAATAGAAAAAAATAGATTACGACGTGGATACGAATCCAGGTCTTTCGTAATAGCAATGCCTGATATTTAGGCCACCCGTAATCTCTAATTTACAGATATATAAATAGTAAATTTAAAAGATTCTCATTTATAAAGCGAATACTATAAAACAAAAAAAATACCGAATTAAATTAATAAAGAAAACTTGAAATTAATATGAACAAAAGCCTCTAAAAATCAACGTTTTTAGAGGCTTTATTCTTTCATTTAAAATTTCACAACAACAAATCCTTAAAACACAACGGCCATTATAAAAAGGAGAACTATCATCAAAAACCCCGGCAAGCTTGTTTTGGCATCTCGAAAGTTCGCAAGCACTCTAAAATTCGGAATATCCTTGACTCAGCTGTACTTCAGCTATATAACGTTTTAGCAAAGACAGCTTAAAACCTGACCCGGTTTAGAATTTACGCGTAACCTAAGTAAATGTTAAATTAATATTCGAGATATATAATATTTTCCTTTATTATTCGAGAAAATGTTGGAAAATGCACGTGCTTAAATGTTTTAAAATTCGTGTGTTTGTGTCTCAAAAGACAGTAATTTCGAATTAAGAATGATATTATAATATGTAGGTATACCTATAAAATAAATCTATCGTAATACAACAAAGATAAGAAATATTATAGATGCATAGGTTAAGTCTTGTTTTTGTAAAATTTTAATCTAGAAACAGGTTTCTCTCATGAATAATGATTCTATTTTACCTTCATTACTTTCGTTTTTACTTCATTAGAAATCATATGTAATTTCTGCAGTTATATAATTTTAGTTGCTCTAAAAGGACAGATATCTAGGTAGTATCTTAGAATGCTTAAAGTTGGAAAGCTGACAGTTAGCACTCCTTTATTTAAACTCAACAATCCTGCAAATAATTCCCACGGTATTATATATTTGACCTATTTGACTATTCGACAAAATGATACCCTTCACTTGAAGTAACGTTCACAGTTGGCTTACTTCTATTGAGATTAGTTTATAGTTATGTGAATAAAGAGACTTAGAGCTCTAACAGACGAACGGCAAGTTGTGAACAGCAGAAGCTACTTCAGCCGTCGCCACGCTGTTTGACGTTGACGGCAAACTGCAAGCGTTTGACGTTTGGCGTTTGGCATCCGTTTTTGCGTCGGCTGCCGTCGACATATTGACTGCTGCCGACGATGTGGCGTCGGCTTAAGTAGCCTCTGCCGTCTTATGTGGAATCCACTTACCATTATGTCTTAAAGCAGTATTATTTCCAGCATGGAAAAATGACAGCGAGACAACTATGCTAATAGTTTTCATAAGATAATAAAATGCACTATTTTATAATGTTATCTTACGAAAATTATTAAGAGACGTTAATTTCACTATTACCAAACTGGGCAACGCTCTTACTATATGAAAAACATACTCAGATGTCATAAAATGATGTAGATACCTTTTATAACACGATGAACAGTATTCTCTTATAACCTTCTTTCCCTGCCATCTAATCTTATTAAAAAATATTCTTAAGCAACCGTCTCTGTAATAATTAACTCTATCAATCAGACATCAATTTTCTCAGATAATGACTGAACGGTTGGCTTGGTTGGTAGTGGCCCTGCCATCCAAGCCAGAGGTCGTGGGTTCGATTCCCGACCAGGGCAAATATTTGTGTGATGAACATAGATGTTTGTTCTGTGTCTGGTAGATAACTATCTATCTAAGTATTTATTTAAAATAATTATATATTGTGTTTATCAGCCATTCGGTTTCCATAACACAAGCGAAAGCTTAGTATTGGATCAGATCGTGCCGTGTGTGAAAATTGTCCTGAAATATTTATTTATTATTCAGGTATTAATAACTGCAATATCTTACCTTCTGGCACAGCCAAAGAAGTCAACAAGAAGTGTACACACGCTGCCCCCGTCCCGTGGCCCATCAGGGTCACATTAGTGGGGTCTCCCCCGAAGACAGCCACGTTCTCCTTGATCCAGTGGAGGGCAGCTATCTGGTCCATGATCCCGTAGTTCGCTGGGGACCGCGGGAAGTCGTCTGAACGGGGGTTGAGGAAACCTGGAAAGAAGTAGCATTGAGAAAATGGTAGAACATGCACACACATTAAAGAAGGAGTATCTAGTTGGACAAATGGTGTTACAAACACGCACACATGTACGAAAGAAGTATTTGTGGTATTGATGAGAATGGTGTGTAAAACACACGCACATATTATATGATATAAGTGAAGTTGAACAAATCGTGTTACACAAACAGAGACACATAATTGTGCAATGAAATATCGTTAAGAGATTGGTATATTTATTTGTTAATGTAGTGTATTTATTTTGAAGGATTAAGAATTTGATTGTCTTATAATTAAGTATATGAAAATAACCACATAGTTAAATATAAGATAAAAAATATTTTCCTTGTATAACAATTATCAAAGTTCTTTACCCTCAGCTACACATTATAATTTATTTCATCACCTCTATGTTTTAATACGAAATAGTTAATTAGGTACATTTCGCGTGAAATTAAATTTCTAATAATATATTTGATGCTAGTCTAGACTTTGTGAACTTTCAGTGCCATTCTATAAATACATTTATAACGTTCATCATTTTATAATATACTAATTACATCAAAACTTTGGATCTTAAAATAGGATTTGTTTATTTTAAAAAGGTTTTCGGTTAAAAGCGCGAAAACGACAGATCCAATTATAATAATGTATTATATTTTTAGAACTGATTTATCTCTTACTAGCTGTGCCACGCGGTTTCACCCGCACTGCTCTGCCCCTGTTGGTCTTAGCGTGATATAATATAGCCTATAGCCTTCCTCGATAAATGGGCTGTCTAACACCGAAAGAATTTTTCAAATCGGTTCCCGAGATTAGCACGTTCAAACAAACAAACAAACTCTTCAGTATATTATAAGTATAGATTATAAGTATAGATAGAAGAATCAAATACATTGCATTCAGGTCACGAGTAAAGACAAACCATTAAGAGTACCTTGGAAAGATTTTAATTTCCGTCGGATTGCGCTTTACGATAATATTTATGGCTATCTCTTTAATGCTTGATAAAGAAGAAAAATATTTAGATGCGGTAGAAGCACAATTGTTTTATTTCTGATGTAATTATAGTTTGTATCTTTTATCAACGCTTTTCGCTGTTATTTAAGGTAAGTTAAAATAAAAATAATAATAATACAGTGCAGTCATGGGCAGGCTGCGGCTGGTGTCCCACAACACATTAAATTCTCTAAAGGGCCTCTGCGTGTTGGACCTGTGTCCCCACGTAAGCCTTCCAAAGGACCGGGTATCTTCCTTCTGGTGGTACCCGTGTATTATGGAGAGATACAAATGTATAATAATTATTATTTCACAATGTTTAAGTACGCTTATTAGACTGACTAAGTATTATTATTATTTTATTTATATAAGCTTATATTGAGTAGTTTTTAGTACAGCTAGAATAAGTGCTCATCTAATATGTAGGTATAGAAGAGATTTAAATAATTTGGAAAATCCAAAAGTGCACGCCTCATAATTTTTTTTAATAAATATTTATTAATTATTATTTTTGTTTATTTAATAACAATTAAACCACATCGAATCAGACCCTGAAAAATGAAAGGGTTCTATTCCTGAGCATACTCAAGCGTAAGAGAAAAAAAAAGACTCGATTAGTAAAGTATTTCGGTCGCTATCGTGTTAACAAGAAAAAGGATCCGCACATTTGAGAAAGCAGATGTTTTGCGCGAAGTGTCAGTAGTACCCACCTCAACGCTTCGCTTATGAGGCGTGCAATAATGTTGTACATTGAATATGTTTCATCATGAAATGGATCTTACCGATTCACCAAAACCGCAGAGAAGATTGGTACTAAATTGTTGTAGCATGTTGTGGTATAAGCTTATCAACCGATTTCAAAATAATCAGAAATATAGTTAAAACTAAAAGCACACGGTTTAATGATTGAATCAAGTAAAATGTAGAAATTAATATACATATATATAAAATAATCAAGAATATAAAAAAAAATCTATTGTTTATTATATATATTTTATTTTTCAGGATAACAAGATAATTATATTAATTAACAACTATCCGAGTAGAGTCAGTAAAATACAAATTCACCTTATATTATATTGCATTTAGAAATACATTCTCAATTGCCTTAAAAGTGAAAAAACGTAATGTGACTTAAGGAATATAAAAGATCTTCACCAAAATGTTTGCTATTATTGTACCCTTTTTTCACGAGGTAATACATCCATTATTCTCAATCAGAATTCTGTCAATCACATTAGCATTCTCATGTATAAATATAGCTTTTTCTTAAAATAAACTCCATCATTTTAAGAACAGTTACTTATAATGTAAAACCTCTAGGAAGGTATAAATACCTTTTCCCAAAATAAGCTTCCACCAATTTTAACAATAGTTACCTACACAATATTTTAGGTCTCCTAGGTTTTCTTGAGGTATTATATTATTATCAAAATAGGTCTTGAAAGGTCTAAAGTTTCACAATATTTATTATAGCTTATGAAATTCCTCCTTTCAGGTGAATTAATAAAAAGCTCACGCAAGGACACTAAAATATTTCGTCCGCACGAATACCTGAAATTTCTTAGTCTACCCACAAATTTTGTCAGCTATGCGAAGTTTTAGATAACTTATGTCATGTCAAAGGAATGCCTGACTACGTATTCTTTGAGATACAAGTTAATTTTATGGTGAAATTGTATTACATTTTGAAGTTTTACTCAAAAAGGTCGTCTCTAGACGCTATAATATAATATTTAACGTAAACGTTTAATATGCCTTTGTACACTTAGTTTTTGCAAAGCACTTTTCATTTTTCATTGGAACAAAATTCAATTGAATATCTTAGATAATTTTAGGGCCGATTTTTCAATGCTTGGTTAAAACTTATCCGTCCAATAAAGTATTACACGATAATATTAAATTGTCACGTAAACTGTCAAATACGGGCAATTAGAATACGTTTTTAAAATGTGTAGTGTGTGTAGTTTTATACATTATTCGACGAATAAGTTTTAACCAAGGATTGAAAAATTAGCCCTTACAGTGATAAAAAATTAACAAACGATCATATTATAAGCTCTGCCAATCCAAGCCAATCTCTGTATTCCATATATGAAAATCGACTATAAAAGATATCTACTATATATATCAATTAATCACAGTTCGAAAATAAATATTTTAGAACTAAACAATTTTTAAATAGAAGTCTAAACAACTCAAACACGAAAAAAAGAATCTCATTTACAAAATCGCTTTCAATATTTGCACACTTTTTATAAAAGTAAATAAATCGAAACAGATTAAACAGTTAACTGTTCTGGACTAATTTATATCATGTCATAATTTTATTAATGAAATTATTGAGAAGGTTCGAGCGGAAATATTCAATTACTTGCCGGGAATAAATACAAATTCAGTGAGGAAATTGCGCCGACAACTTTGTGCAAATTAATATTCATGCTTCGATTGAAAACAATTTCAGTATTGTAATACGCTGATCGAATGGACGCTTTGTTAATTCCGCCATGCCTGTTATTTAGGCTTGATATTAGAAAAGACAAAGAAAATATTCGATTTAAAAGAGAAAAAGGCAAAGATAATATTCGATTTAAAATTGGCCATTTCTAATCGACGCAAGGTTTGCATTATTTTTACGAAATCGTAATTTGAAATTAAAGATATTTCTAGAATGATAACAATGTTTGGATAATCTTTTATTATTTAAATGAATTAAATTAAATGTTTTGCTAACTATGAGGAACACTAAATTAAACATTATTATATTACTAGATTTAATAAGTTGTTATTAGGTGTATACTATGTTCTAATGTTATATAGCTTTAGAGTTTCTTTGTTTGTTTGAACGCGCTAATCTCGAGAACTACTGGTCTGATTAAAAATTATTTAAATGTTAGATAGCTCAGTTATGGATTAAGGCTGTATATAATCACACTCAGACCAATAAGAACGAATCAATGCGGGTAAAACCGCGGGGTACAGTTAGTGAAAGATATTTACAAATTAGGAATTCTATATTTAAGGTTATTTGAATATCTCTTTGAGATTAAGTTTTAATCATTCAAAGAATGAATTAGCGTAAGCATCGTCTGTTTTAATTGTGTTAAGTAAAATGTTTCGAAGATATTTGTGAAAACGTGAAAACAAAGAGCAATTTTCTTAGGAATATACAATAATCGGTATTATTAACATAATGTTATGAGAGAATAGACATAAATAAAATGTGTTATGGTTGAGTCAACCAAAATATTATGCCAATTTGTTTTTTCTTGTAATAAAAATAAAGAAAATTGTTTTGATATTATGTTGTAAAGTACATAAATCGTGGAGCTTCGAAAGCAGCTGTGATTGATATTTCACAATAATTTATCACTGCTATAAAAAGTCATAATAAAGAAAAAATAATTTACCCATATTGGTTTGATTGATCGCATATCGGTCCTATCCATCCTATACAATACTGATTTGAAAATATGTCATATAAATAATAAGCAACCAAAAATAGTATTCATTTATGCTGATTAAAAATCCTGGAATAATTTAACAAAATATAATTTCTCATTATAAATGAGCACAATAATAAAAAAAATACCCATGAAGTGGACAACACTTTTATAAATAATATAAATAATTTAACTTGTATAGCCATTCTTCATAAGTCTCTTTATATTATATTTAATTATTTAATTGTGCTATGACCGGTTAATATTAAAAAATAATAAAAAAAAAACATTTCACAATATTCCTACATAATGTGACCTTTGAATTTACTATATTCTGCTGAGTGCAAAACTCGGCGCCTCTCAACAAGTATCTCTTTGATTTAAGTACTTGTACACAGCCTACTTGAATAAAAAGCGTTTTAAATTTTTTAAATTTTAAATCAAACATAAGATTTCACCTTTTTAGGGTTCCGTATTAAAAAACGATACTTCGCTGTCTGTCTGCCACCAGGCATCTTATGATCCGTGATAGATAGGCATGTTGAAGTTATAGATTATATATCATGTATTATTCTATCACCTGCATAAAACAACAAATATTTAAAAAGTAGAGCAAGCAACGCAAGACAGGATCATAAATTGCATGCGTGACCAATTTCTCAGTCGCTTTTTTGTACGGAACCCATAGTAGTGAATCCGACTCGCACTTGATTCTTTTCATACTAGTTTTCCAAGGCTTACCATATAACTTTCTCATACATATTCATTTGTTTGTTGAACCGTTCTGACGTGTGATGCAATATGCAGATCAGTAAGGTATGTAAGTTATGCTTGAACATGTATAATGCTGAATTTTCTTATTTTTTGTGCTTTTTTCAATATATTTTGTTGTACAGTTTTGGAAAGACTGTGATTGTATTATGCGAGTGAAATCTGTTATAACTTATGTCTAAAGAAAAACAAAATTCAGTTTAAATAGAAATATTTTACTTTATTTTAATTTGTCAATTCAGAATTTACTAAAAAATAATATGAGGATGTAGAATGAGATTTTAATTTTATTATAATGAGAAATTAAAAATGATAAGCCAAATTGTTATGCAAATTGCTAAGCACATAAAATTTAACAAAATCTTATATATAAATTGAAATACGTTGACAACTTTTATATTTCAAACTCAGTTATTTATTCAATTAGACTTCTTGAAGCACTTCTGAAACGTCATAACACATCACATAACAACCATTTACCACCGATTCGGAAAACAGTATCTATGGAGCAAAACCGGCAAGAAACTCATTTGTTTCAAAGTACGTAAATACGACGAAATCTTCAGGAAATTTGAAACAAAAAAAGATGAATACACACAAAAACATTCCATTCATGTTAAGGGCCACTTAAGACGTGTTAAATTCAATGTCTACGTTTTTGGAATTAGCTATCGTGTTTACTGCCAATTTAGTTTCGACTTTAAGTGCCGATGGAGCTTTGGATAGTAAATTGTTAGAATTACAAAATGTTAATTCCTGTTTGATCGTGACTCTCTGATGATTTTAAGGGACGACTTATCGGGCGTTAGTTATAATGGAGTAATGCCGCGTTTAATTATTATTTTTGTGTTTTCAATTTCTTGCAATGAATTAGTGTCCCTTTTAATTATTATTCTTGTGATGAAAACCCAAGTTTATGTTCTTCTCTCAATCTCTCTACTGTGTCGATTGATCCTTCCATTGCACTATAAAAGAAATGTTTTGTGGTTGAAAACATATGCGCGTCTGTGTAGTCTCAACCAGAATAATTGTCGTGGTCAGAATTCTTTCAGAAATAATTTATATATAATTCATGGATATATTATTAAACATCAGATAAAATTTGAAAGTTTCTAAAAAGTCGGATGAAAAAGTTAGAAAACAATATAAAAGGAAAATAATCTCCGTTTTCATATTATTGTCAACTCATCTGCAAATAATTGCTATGAACAATAAATATCTATATTATTTTGCAGTGGGTGTAACTTTCTATCAGGCGACGCGTCTGTTTGCCTTCTTCGATCTTAAAGGATAACAATTATGAGCGCTGTCTGAAAATTCTCAGTTCTTTAACTATTATTTATTTTATAGTTTCATGTACTAAAACCATAATGTAGAATCAGTTGGATATAAACTGAGTTCAGTTTTGCTACAATGGATTGTCTCTATATTTTACTTTTTTTAATTTTATTATTTACAAACGGTTTGTAACTAAGTACATAGAAAAATGATACAATAATAAAAATGCAATCAATTTGTTGTATTATTTAAATAATCGTATTATTTAATTTATAAAGAATGTTTTTTTCACGATTATTTATGAGTGTACAATTAGGTTTTCGCATTATCTCATTGCTAACTCCATTTACAATAATTATTTCTGAAATATTTCTAGACGATTCTACAAATCTAATTGTAAGTACCATAACTTATTCACAATAAGTCTATCTTTAATTACGCTAGATAACTTTGAAAGTCGGTGAAGTTTTTAAAAGTTATCAGAAATATTGTTTTTGGAGACAATGTTGAATCTCAGACATTTCTAATTTATAATTTAAGAGTTTGATTCAATTATTTTGTTTCATATTTTATACTTTCACATTATATTAGGACGTAAAGATACAAGCATCATTGTATTTTGTTTATTAGGAATCACAATATATTTAATTTAACTGTAACCTGTCTAAATACAATATTAGTTTAGACTATCAAATATTAAAACGGTATTACAGTCTGATAAGAATTTACAATACGCACTTTTTCTTTAAAAAATAGAAGAAAATTGGTTGTCCGTAAAGTCGGTTTACTGACGATAGTTGAACGTGACAACGTCCGATTGTGCTTCTTTGTCGCTCGTTCCGCGCTCTCGCTTGCACTTCAAGCCTTACGGAACGCCTCAGAGCGCGAGGTAACGCCGCATGAGTCATGTTTTTTTCGTGCGTGCAACTGCCCCCCTAGTCAAGTGGCTTTCTGTTAGCGTAGCGTTCAATAGAATAGACTACGAATGTATGATATTGACGTAAGCTATAGATACGTTTATCTACAGCTTACGTCAAGTATCTATAGCTTACGTCAATATCATACATTCGTAGTCTATTCTATTGAACGCTACGCTAACAGAAAACCACTTGACTAGGGGGGCTGGCTCTATCGAATTATAAGACGTTGTCACGTCAAAAAAACAATATTAGATAAACCTAAGAGATAAACATTCAAAGTACAGATGAATATTCCCCATGCTCCCTATTTTAGTACCATAAACACATACAACACAATGTATTTAAACTATATATTTTTTCAAGAGTTTTGCTCTACATTCCAACTCCACCATGATTACTTCTCGTATTTAAATAGAAAAACTTCCAATCACACAGCCCGTCAGTATTTACAAAAACCGATGATTACAGTAATAAAGACAGTCATTCGAGGGTTATGGGTTCGAATCACGCAATACAGTGATTAAATAAATAAATAGTAGGAAAGATTTGCAAACGCTATCGGTGCCAAATCTGTTTGTATTAGGAAATCGATCAAGGAATGCTTTTGTTGGTTGTATTAATGTGCAAGGTTTGATTTCATGTGTAATATAAAAACAGAGAAATATGTTGGAGAGCGGTTTATATAGCAGATTATTATCATGTTACTTCCGAATACTTTTAGAACAATCTTTATTTTTTTGGTGAGCTGATTTATCGAGCATCAACAATAACAGTTCAATTCGATTAATTTAGCAATAAAAAAACGACGTGTGGCACTCGGGGACTGCCGCGGTAAAGCTATTGAATGTTATGCCTTTGTAGCGACACCTCGCTCTGAATCGCGCAAGCGAAATTTTACAGAGCTATATATACAACTTTCCGACATCATCCATTGGGGCCTTAACGGTCGGCCAGTCGAGTAGACTGGTCGTGAATTCTCCCTTTTTCGATTGAGGAATTCCACCTTCCTTCCTCCACACCTTCAAGCCACACCTCCACCCGTCGGAGTGGGGGAGCGTGAGGTTTTTCGTTACGGAATTTCTCGATTCGGTCCCCGCGCTCAAGGCCCGCGATAGAAGCTATGCAATAGCTTAATAAATAACATAGGTTTTGTTTTTTATTGCCCAGTTAAACGAACCTGTATAATATTCGATTCCATACCCAAACATCATGGCCCTAATAATTAATACCTCATCACACTGTGAATATGATAAAACCATCTATATTAGGTACTTACTCCTTATTTTTTTATGATATTAGAGAGCAAACGCCTTACCTGGTGGCAACTGGAGGTTATGGGTTTTGCCTACAAGAAAAGAAAAAGCCACAGAAACTAGAATACAATCAACTACTTAGTACATACCCAATATCCCCAACCTATAGTTTATCGTCACAACCACGAGGCCAGCGTACGACGCGAGCACGGTACCATCGTACGGGTTCCCGGAGCTCCACTCATAGCTCTCTCCGTGGACGAAGACCAGCACTGGGTACCTGGCCACTGCGTCCCGTACACCTGCTGAAGAGGAAGGTATATCATCATTATCGGTCATCATTGGAAGGTAAATTAGTATCATCATCTTGATGATCATGAGTCCAAATCTGTCCTTACTACAATGACACACAAGGTTTTTTCTTAAACTTACTCCGGGGAAAAAGACTATTTTTTATTATAATAATATGAATGTTTTTTGGCTAAATTTGGTTCCTAAAAGGCACCACATATGAGGCTCAAGTCATAATTCAGAGGCAGTTGTTATGTTGTTGAACTATTTAGTTATTAGACAGGTTGGTTTCTTCGCCGATTTTGATAGGGGTGACGAGAATAATATAATGCAGTTGAATTGAAAGATCAATTTATTTTCTGTATTCTCATCTAGTCTCGAAACAACAAATTCACAGGTCTAGACTGAGCTGATAATGTATTTCTTTTATTGAAATGAAATAACGTTTCATTAAAAACAAGAATTTTTTTTTTATGACAGAGCAAGCAAAGGGGCAGGTGGGCCACCTGATTTTAAGTGGTCACCACCGCCCATAGACACTTGTAACACTAGAAGTGTTGCAGGTGCTTTGCCGGCCTTTTATGGACAAATAAGCTCTTTTCTTGAAGGGCCCAATGTCGTAGTTGTTCAGGAACACTAAATAAACTAAACAAGTAGGTACCTACACAAAAAAATATTCGATTATACACATAATAGTCTTAAATAACTCATTGTATAAATATAAACAAAATATAGAATTGAAGCCCACCTCACTGATTATTTTATTTCAAAATTAATTCCTTCATACTTAAACAATTAATTATTATTAATATGGTAAATTAATCGCTAATAGGTTTTTAATCAAGCACAAACAGGTATCATATAGCATCAATTGATCGAAGGAGTGATTTACATGTGGAATTCCGAGTAACAAGCCGAGTAATGAATATGCTGAGGATTATAGTCAATTTATCAATTAGCTAGATATCTATTATATACACACGTTTGTAAATGGCTCAAGGTTTAATATACTTCTGAATTATATGACGTGTAAGAATATTTAAAAACATGGAGATAATTAGTCCTCCAGGCGTTACGTTGAAACCCTGCTTCCTACTAATCCTACTAATATTATAAATGCGAAAGTTTGTGAGGATGGATGTGTATTTGTAAGTTTGTTACTCTTTCACGTAAATACTGCTGAACCGATTACAATAAAATTTAGCACACATATAGAGGGTAAGTTGGATTAACACATAGGATAGGTTTTATCCCAGAAACCCACGGGAACGGGATCTACACGGGTTTTTCTTCGAAAACGCGGGCTAAGTCTCGGGCAGAAAGCTAGTTGGTTATAATATTACCTACTTCAGTTGTTTCTTTTTTGCTAACGATAGTTGAATCATTATATCATGTTGAAATTGATATTTTTGGTTTTATGGCATTCAAATGCCATTTTTTTATAAATTTATATTCATGTTATCATATTGTGTCGTTTTTGAGGACAGAATGTTGTGTTAGTATCTGCACCTTTTTTCTTTTTTAATTTTATACCAGAATCGTTAATACTTTCTGTGTTTATTTGTAGGTACTAAAAGTGTTATTTCATTGTATCCGTACAGTGTGAAATAAAATCTTTTTTTGTTTATTTATTTAAGGCTTTGTAGCACCAGATTTGGGAGTAGGTCTGTCTATATGTAGGTATAAATACACACTCTCACGTAAGCATACGCTCTTTCACACACACACACACACACTCACACATGAACACATTACATAAATATTATTCTCAGTGAATTTTCAAGTTCTAATATTTAGCATAGCACTCCACTACAACATAATACTACCATTTCAGTGTATATTTATAAAAAAGTTCACTAAACCCACAGAAAAATCAAATACTAAAAATATAATTTATTCATCCACTGGTTTTACTTTGCTTCATTTGGGGTACGAAAAGCCTTGGAGCAAAATGAAATGTTATTCTAAATAAAGTCACCTTGAGACGGTTGTTTCTTTACTATTTTGTAAAAGGTTTTAGGTATTAGTGACACATACAGAAATCCTGAGACCTCTCAAAAAGGTTTATGAAGTTTTTAGTTCAATTGTAACATAAATTACGAATAGAATTAGGGAGAAAATTTATGGAGAATTTCAACTTTCGTATAATGTACTTTTTGCTGAAATTTCCCGCTGTCGATAAATCCATAAAATCTTATATTTTCCGATTAAGTATCAAATCATACATGGGATCGATGGGAACTTTTGGCATATTATTATTTGTTATGATATACCGCACATAATCAATATATACATATATATATTATATAATCATTTTATAAGTTTTCATTCTCCCTAAAGCTCTCCAACCTATGACGTCATTTTAAAATGTCTAAATATTTCATGAAAATATATCCTTAATTAATCCTTTAGGCTAGTTCGAACACACAACTTTGGATCCTTCCAATAGAAATATTTTCATTTCATTCGATTAGGCGTATTGATATTAGCGAGATCTTTTATAGCCTATAAACTGCTTCCATAAATAAACTATCCAACGCAAAAATAACTTTCAATGATTACCTTTTACTTCACAGAAATAGCTCGTCCAAACATAACCAAACAAATTCCTTAGGTATTGTATACTTACATCAAATACAAAAATCAAACAGCAAAGATACAAAAATAAATTCGACCTAACATTGTCAATTCTATTGAGGTTTTGCCGCCTTCACATAGTAGTAAATTGTAAGGAAAGGTTGATTCGTGTATTGTAGTAATATGTCTACCTCACTCACGTCTGTGAAAAGCCCTTGCGACGTATCATGAACCCAAAATATATATTGTAATATATAATGGGATAATTTGTATTCTATTTAGCCGTAATTTGGTTTTGGATTATAAATGGCTTCAATCAGCTGATATCCAATTTAACCTGATTTGGTGCTTCGCGTGCTTTTACAAATAATTTTCTGTTTGTGACTTAACCATAATTGTGTTATTTTCACATAATATACACATCCTATTATGCATTAATATCTTTTGCCATACATAACTTTTTTTACCATTGCCTACAATATGTAATATTTGGTAATAATTTTATAAATGATATAAGTTTTTCTCGGTAACAGTAAGTTTCCAAACTGGTTTTTACAACAAAGGTAACTAATTGGTTTGTTCCATTTATTATTAAACCAGTATAAAGCAAAAGTGTAATAAATACCTTGGTTTTTTGGCTGATATAATAATTTTGAAATCCCGATAAAACACATGCCTCATTAATCCTACAACTTTCGACATATTGTGATTATAAATTGTTTAACCATTCGTACCTTTACTGCGTATAAAATTATAATATTAAAATTGTTCCCGGATTTAAAATAATAATATTATGTACTTATACACAATTAATAAGATAATTTATGATTGGTGTAATAATTTCAAAAATCGATTGGTCTACTATTAATTATTCTTTTAACCTCCTGGGGCCTGCGGTCATATATATATTACATAAACAATAAAAAAATATTTCAACGCCATCTTTTGCGTATATGCGGGAATAATACCTCAAATCGATGTAGTGGTATGTCATCCACTATACTAAACGGTTTTTGGTTTTATAAGTGACAGTGATTTGAAGTATTCTCATTTCGAAGTTGACGGTGGCTGTGCGACGACAAACACGTGGTCAGTAATCTTACATTTCTAGTGGAACCATTCGTATATTGCAGTATATCTTTGTATATCTAAAGATAATAGATATTATTTCTGCAACCGCAATAGTTATTTTGTAAGATAAATCTAAAACTTGTGAAAAATATGAATGTTTTCTTCTATGTCATACTGGTAAGACATTTGGTCTCAATTCTTGCCAAATTGGTATTGGTTACTAGGGCCCCATGTATTACCTATATGACATTCTTTAGTTTATGTTACAGATTTTATTATAATTTTCAAGGATTATAAGATACTGAGATCTACCAACACCTGGATGAGTCAAATATTGACCTATATGATGGACCTATGGAGTTTCTTGCCGGTTCTTTTCCATAGATACTGCTTTCCGAATCGGTGGTAAATGTTAATACTGTTGTGACGATTCTAAATTGCTTTTAGAAGAAGTCTAATTGAATAAATAAATGTTTGAGATGAAGATAATCCCCCAAATGATACAGATGAAGCCGCCCAAATACCAGAAAATGATTCTTATTCCATTCGTCCAATGAGTATGAGTCATTTCAGAACAGAATCGTCACTATGTATGCCATCTTCAGTTGTTGGCAGGCCATCTCGGGGACGCACATGACGTGGACCAAGCATAAGAGGATAAGAAATAATACCTAGGGGTGGACGTGACAATATAAATACACCGCCGCGCCGGTCCAAATACTTGAACTGGTCATTTCTCACCCTTATAAATACCTATCTTTGAAATAAAGTACAAAAAATTGACACAAAACAATGGATAGAATAATAAATATTTAGATTCAAGTTTAAAAATATATAATAACTAAAAAAACATGTAGTTTTTCTTCATTTTCATAAACTTATTACACTTGGAACTGGGACCCCCTGTAATATATACATGACATAAAGAAAATCCAAGTTTTCCACGAAAGATTTTTTTTACCATTTTTTTTAATATCTATAATTGCCTTAGAACAGATACAGCTAATTTTTATTAAAAAAGAAAGAGAAAAAAATCCTGGGTCTCAGGAGGTTAAGCTATTGCATAGCTTCTTTCGCGGGCCTTGAGCGCGGGGACTGAATCCAGAAATTAACGAAAAAACCTCACGCTCCCCACTCCGACGGGCACGGAGGTGTGGCTTGAAGGCATAGCATGCAATAGCTTTACCGCGGCAGTCCCCGAGTGCCACACGTCTTTTTTACACGCTTTATATTAGCTTCACCTGTATGTTTGTTTGTTTGTAACCGACTTCTTTGGGCGCGATTTTGACCCACTTTAAATGGCCAGATTTCGTTCAAACTTTGTAGATTTATTGAGGACCGATGACAATACACTAATTTGATAAAATTTTCTATTTTTTAGTTCGGTTTTCTATAAAAAGCGTATTTTTTTAGTTTTATTAAACTTTTATTATTTATTATTTTCTCGTCTCGCCAAGAGATCTTTTGCTCGTTACTTTTGAGTACCTACAGTACAGTGATTACCTATAAGAGATTACTAATAGAAATTGAATTGAAAATGTTGTATGATTTCCTGTTACCTTTTTTTTAATATAGTCTGTTGTACAAACAGGAAGTGAAGAGCAGAACGTGTTAAATAAAAGTTTTTTAGTTTCCGTTCAATAAACAAAAAAAAAACTAATCTTGCCTGTCAAATATTTGTTTATATTAT
>CAJQZN010041875.1:0-18900 GCA_907164685.1 Colias eurytheme | reverse complement strand
ATACCGATATTTTTTTATTAAATTCTTTCTTTTCTTTTATGTTTTTGCATTGTATTCATTCATATTGTTTTATTTCTGTTTCTGTGATAGTGTTAAGGAAGAGCGGAACCTCCTGACACAAGCATTTTATTTGCTTACTAGGAGTGTTCCAATCACAAATTTGTTTATGTAAAGAAAAGAAATAAATAATTTTGAATTTTTTTAATTTTTAACGTGATAACGTTTTTAAATCGTTTTAGTCGGGTGACATGTTCATAAACTTGTGTCACACCAAGCACGAGCCACCACCACCACCACCACACACGAGCGCGATCGCAGGTATAACGAGAGAGAGACGGACCGATCTCCCGTTTCATCTCGAGCGCTGCCACTGCATTATGTTATCACGTAGTGCAAGTCCACACTGCGAGCCTAGCGCGGTTGCGACGGCGGGCGCGAAATATCAAACGTATGAAACGCGCCTTTGCGTCCACATTGAAATGACTATGGCGGAAGCCTAGTGCGACGGTAATGAGCGAGCCAGCGCGCGTAGTTTTCAAACTCTCCTATCCGCGCGTTCTGGCCACACTACGGGCCTAGTCAGCAAGCGACCCAATGCGCGGACGGCGGGGGTATCAAACCAGTTCGGTCTTGTCGCTCGACTTCTTATATTATATCCTTTATTGTTTTTCGTAAAATAGCGGTAAATACTTAATTGTTGAAGCGAAACTTCTTTATTTATAAGTGCGATTCAATCTAAAACACTTATATACACCACAGTAATTTTGTAGGGTATAATCTCAATTCTTCATATAAGATTCACCCGTTATTCCTCTGTTTTATTTATTTCGTGTACAACTTCTATAATGATCTCATCTCAAAATCGGACTGTCCAGTAAAAATAGCAAATCGTCCAAAGTTTGCAACACCCGAAAAACGTCGAACCGCTACTTGAGCTCGCGTGTCGGTGTGGCCACCGCGAGCGCCCGCTCGTCGCGCCCGCCTAGGCCGCCGCCACCGCGCATTCAGTGTGGACGCACACTTAAACATCTCGATCGTAAACCTACTTTACAAACAACCAATTTTTTTGATATCAAATAATTCAAAAATCCGCGCCCAATGAACGATGCGGGAGGCCGCCCGCGCGTGCGCACTTTGTTTTCTGAAAAAACTCTACCAATTATAGTAAACTTTTATTAGGTACTGATTGTATGTGTATTACTTAAAGTTTAACTGACTTCGTAAAATAATAATACTAAAATAAATGGTTTTGTTGTTTTTTGATTTGGCATTTTTATTTAAAAGAATACGATTTACAGTTGAGTCTCTGTTAAATGTTGGTAACTTTTTATGCATAATTCACTATTTATTTTTCTACCAAGCCATCGATATCGGTATCGGTATCGGTATCGGTATCGCCGATACATTACTACAAATATCGGTATCGGTATCGTATCGGCAAAATCATGTATCATTACATCCCTATTAGGAAGTTTAGATAACTGATTATTTCATAGCCTCATATTATGTGAAATCATTTTCATAAACTAAAAAAGGCATCAAAATAATTTATTGAAAATTTTCAAGTAGAACATTAAAATCACTTCAATGAACAAACAAATTACTTACTTAATCGCATGTTATAACATAAAAAAAATGTTCCTAAGGCTGTTAAAAAATCCACGACTCAAACATTATCTAAAGTAGAATACATTCTAATATGTTTAAACGATTTTCCTTACAAACAAGAACGTGATCAAAGCGCTTCTTAAATAATTCCTGTTCAATGAATAAATGAGTTTGAACTTATTTATACAAAGACTATTTAATATTTATTTATCTCCACAGTAAATTGAAGCCAAAACAACAGGTTTAAACATATTAATTGCTTGGAGAAAATAATATGTATAATAATAAATAACTACTTGTTTTTATTCTTAAATATTTATTAGTTATTGTCGGAATTCATAAATTCCAATTCCAATCAATTCCAAGCCGAGAGAAAACCATCAAACAAAAGCTATAAATAAATTCATTCAGTCAGTGTGGACGTGGCTCAGCCAAGGAAAGTTCGTGTATCGCCCTTTTCCTCGCTACAACTCCACACTGTGACACTCGTACTTCAGTGCGAGCTGCCTCGCGAACCAAATGCTAGTCAGTGTGGACGTGCCTCGGCCGAGGAAAGCGCGTGTACTCACTCTATGTAGACCTGCCTTTTAGATAAGTCTCCACAAGATGCAAATAGCCCGAACCGGCCAGAAGCGCCAGTAATTTAATAAGCCCAAAACTTATCTGAGAGTGATCTGCGGGTGGTAATGTGTTGCCAACTTCTGAACTTCCCAGATTAAAGACGTGAGATTCTTGCGTGTTTTCGTATAGTTGGGGGAAAGTGAAAGCCTGTGGCAAATAAGGTCGGCAAATTTTGGACAGATTTAATTTGTTTTGACATGAAACTAACTTAACTTGGTTCCTGCTCCGCCATAAATATAGAACAAAATATTCGTATGACTATGGAAAAATAGTAATAGCGCTTTTTCATTCCTTTTCTTTTGGTTAATATGCTTCAAATGGTCTGAAAAACATTATGTTTGAAAAATAAATTTCTTCGTAAACGGGCGTAATAAAAATGGAAAACTGATAACAGACCATCAAAACGGTTTTAAACTATCATGCTTACTGGCTACTATTTGAGATTCGTTTTAGTATTAGCTCTGAAATAAAATGTGATAATCGAAAGCATTACCACTACAATTACGTAAAATAAACGCCAGTTCATTCAGAGGAACATTTCAAAGCCCAACTTCATTTCTTCTGCATTATTACAACTATCTCGTTGGTTATTCATCGTTCACCTTCGCGTTGTGGAGTTTGTGCATAGTAACAAAGGGTCCGTAATAAGGCTGTAAAATGTACTGAAACCCTCCTGCATAACTGTTCTTGAACAAATGAGTTGTTCAACGTCCTGGGGTTATTGAACTCTGTATTGTGTTTCTAATAATTATAACATAAGTGTTCGCACTCTGCTGTGATTGTAATAATTTAATCATAGTTGTGATCTCAGCTTTGCCCGCGTGAAAATAAATAAGCACTGAGATTAAGAACTGTTTTGTTTCGATATTATATTTTGTTAGTTGTTGTATGTGATATTGTTCGTAAATAATGTTGCTATTTAATGCAATTTGCAAATATAGCTAAGAATCATCACATTTTACAAAAGTTCATCAAGATACATCAAAATCGTTCTAATCTTTTAGGGGCTACAACAGAAAGACAATTTAAACTTATAAAATACCTACCTCTTACAGTTTAAAAAGGAAACACAATGAGGGCTATTTCTTAAAAGCGAGAGGTGTTATTCCCACATTTAAAGCGATTTTTATCTTATGAGTGGTACAGAGTGGGCTAATTTACAGGAATACGGAGGTTTTACGTTTTTAAGACCCTTACGGGGCCTGCGGGTACGGGCCTCCACGTCAAGTCACTTAGACGACCTTTAATTAAAGTAAGGTAGATTCTTGTAATGAGCGAAGGCGATTTTTTATATAATTTCAGATTTTAAAACGATTGATCATTTTTTTTTTCATTAAATATAGATAAACATTACAACGTAAATAAAAATCTTTTTGGTTATAATAAAGCTACTTAAGAACATAATATATTATGTAATTGAAGTTGATCTTCGTGAGAATAATAATTAAACTGTGTTATTCACACACACCCATGCATGTAGTCGATGCAAAGCATAATAAAATTTTTCCTATAAGTTAATCCAGAGTAAGAAATATGTGTACCAAATTTCATCCCAAACTATTCGTGCGTGACATAAATGCGAGTTTTGATATTGACAAAAAACAGGTGTATTTCTGAACGCAAAAGGCTCATTCATCCTACACATGTGAAACCCCATACTTCATAAAAAGTCACGAAGCTGTTCTTCACACATTGTGCTAAGGTTCTTTCATTTACATAAAATCGCTATTCTTATTTCTAAGGTAGCACCCAAACCCGACCTGAATTAGAGATTTTTGCGAAATGTTTAATATACTCTCCGCTTAAAATGTACACGAATTTGTGTAATTATTCCTGTATTTTCAGCATCGTATTGAAATAAAACAATTTGCGTATTAAATTGCGGATGTGAATTTATAAGAGACTTAAATTATACTCGCTAAATATCATGGATTGAAACCGGTTTTATGCAGATTATGTAAACAGTTGTTGTTAATTTTTGTGTTTTAATTTCGACATTTGTGTTAAGGCTCTTTCAACGTTAATAATTAAAAATAACAGCTGAAAGAACGGCTATTTATAATTTGAATGGAAGCAGAAGTGTTAAGTGTTTTTATTTGGTTTAATACAGGGTAGGATATATTATTTTACGCCCCTTTTATGAAGGTTCTCACTTCGTGGAAATTTGTAGCGATTCGTATAATTTTAATACCTTGCCTGTTTTCGATCCTTTTCCTAGAAATATATGATGTAATAACCACAGTATTTTTATAAAAAAGTGTCCTTAAATTTTATAATGTTATATAAAAAGAAATAAATAGCGTTACCTCTGCTTCAGGATAAATTCTAAATATGTTCGCCCAAAATCATCTAGAATACGCGAACAAATAACATTATTTTGCGAAAAATTCAAATAAAAAAAGTTGTTTTTTGAAACTTAAATCGATATGATTGTAATTACACCATAGCTTTCCAGAAAACTATATGAAGAGAGTACTGCATAAAAAAAATACAGAGAAGTATACAAAAAATGTACAAATAGAAAAAAACACAGTTGAAATTTAACATTAAAACGAACAGTACTTAACTTCATTGTCACTACGCTCCTTTCATAAAACCTCGTAGGTACTTGAGAGATCAAAATTCAAATCTCGATTACCGAAATCAAAGACTATGTACCATGAAAGGAAATTCTTTTGAGCTAAATGGAATTTTATGAAAGAATGCTCTATGGTCGGTCGCGCGTGGGCGTGGCGCCCGGGACAAGTGATTAAGGCTAGCGTACATATACCATGATATGCTTAATAATTACTATAATATGGTTAGGACATGCGTATATATATTGATTTGTATGCTATAATAATGATACTTATAATATAGTTAGGACTATCGTACATCTGATATGCTAGCATGGTATTTACAGTTGCATGGATATTGCTTAGGGCTCACGTATAGGCAGCCTTGTATATTCTTAATAACGTTTTTATTGGACTAAGATTGGATTTAATTTAATGTAATTGTCTATATGAATATTATGGCGACGTAGGATTTCATTTCATTTCGTGTCTAAATAATATAAATCCCGTCATAATATCAAAAGTGAAGTCTGTATAAATACATCTTGTCTTCGCTACATAAGTGCGTTAACAAACATCTCTCAACAGTAATATACAACACACAAAGATGAGCTCTCACAAAAAACAAAACATAATGATCATAAAATTGACCGTCCAGATGACAGCCCTTTTAACTCACTCATGCGGTAATGGGTAACAAACCCTTTTGTTCGATGAACAAAATGAATGCGTTAGGCATAGCATAGCTAGTGTGCGCTCACCCTTACACGGTAGCAATCAAACCTATTAATCTTGCTAAGATTTTGCGACATTAATGAAATGTTTTTGCTTTATTGTAGGAAATAATGGACAATTTTGACTGTTCAAAAAATATTAGGTACCGATTTTTATTATTTTTTCGACCATTTAGCTATAAACGTATACAAATCATTAGTTTAATTATGTATTTAACCAAAAATAAAAGCAAGTGGAACTTGTAAAGTGAAAGTTGTTAATTTTTGTACTTACAAAACACACACAATAAATTGACATAGAAAGGTAGTCTTTGTTGCAGGTATATCGATACAAAATATACCTAAGCTTATTCTTTACAATTTCTGAGCTTTTAAAGCATTCACAAACTACAGATAACATAATATGCTAGTAACTTTCAAAAAGTATTAGTATTACTTTTAAACTTATTGTACGCCTTTTATATATTTTTAACTAGCTTTCAGCCCGCGGCTTCGCCCGATTTGTCTAAAACATAATAAATTATATACTAAAACCTTCCTCTTGAATCACTCTATCTATTAAAAAAAACCGCATTAAAATCCGTTGCGTAGTTTTAAAGATTTAAGCATACATAGGGACAGAGAAAGCGACTTTGTTTTATACTATGTATAATGTAGTGATAAAGTTTGTTCATTCATTCATATTATTTCCTCAACATCAATATTGGTAGAATTATAGCCACATACATACACATACCTACTTAAGTTCTGTTCAAGCGAGACAGTGACGAGGGTGTTCATTATTCAGCAGATTTGCAACAAAACCGGTTGATCTGATCAATTATACTGCTAATTCTGTTTCAGTACATTTCTTTGGTTTAATCTGGTGTTATTTTTAACGAGTGTTATTATTGGAATTCTATTTATAATGTTATCATTGTATTTATGGTTTGTGTGTTTCTATATCAACAATCTTGAACGATTAATATAATATGACATACCTATTGCAGAGTGTCCCATATTTCATGAAAAACAACATACAAACTTTCGCATTTATAATATTATTAAGATTTTCTTCATTCAGTACTATTAACTTTCAATTTTGGAACATTTTACTCTTGATTTTACGTGGATTTTACGTAAGGGCCGGCGCCCACTGCCGGCACGGCACGGCATGGCACGGCAGAGCATCCCGCGGCGTGCAATGGCATCCCGCGGCATGCCGTGGCATCCTGCTAAAAGCCCCACTAATGCTGCATAAGTTTCAACCTTATTTCAACTAGCTAGCAATCATAATTCCTCGACCCCAAAGCAAGACACGTCATGCCGCCGCATCCTGCGGCGTGCCGCGTCATGCTGCAGCATCCTGCGATACGTCGCGGCATCGTGGCATCGAAATAAAGTAACTTGAATTCTAAACTGATTGAAATAAGATTCAAAATAACTGCATTAGTAATAAAATCCTCTGCCCTGCCATGCCACGCCGTGCCGGCAGTGGGCGCCGGCCCTAAGTTTCATCAAAATTGTCATACATTATTCCATTCCTTTTGAAATTCGCGAATAAAAATCTGATGATATAATAAAGTTTCTGTTTATGTTCTTTTACATTTACTTTTAATAATTCTACAACCAATAGCCGTAAAATAAGATATTTATTATTTTGTAGGGAAAAGCGATAAATAAAACTTACAACCCACAGGCAAACACACGTTCAATCAAACAATGCCCTAAACTGAACGTAGTTAACAAAAGTAAATAACTATCGGAAAGCGATTAACTCTGTAAATACTGTGTTTATATAATGAGCCCACAGGTTGCCATAGCAACAGGTTATCTGGTAACCACGTATTTGCGATTTATGCGAATAATATCCGCTTTTCTTACAAGTGTTCGGGTTTTGTTGGATTAAAAATCTGTTGATAAATTATGTTCGGGCTGTTTGTCCGGAAATTGTTTATTTACTGATAAGCTCTTTTTGTCCGATTTATTAACTGAAAAATATTTCAACGATATAAAATAAATAGGTATAGATTTTTTAAGTGAAACTTCTTTATCGGGGTTGGAAAAAAATTTAGTGTAACATTTTTTCGTTACGCGTGACATTTTTCCGTTACGCGCCATCTTTTTCTTATCCCTACCACGCGTGATTATTAAATGATTCGCGTATTTCTGTAAAGTTGCATATTAGTAAAATATTATTTTTTGAACTTTCACTTCTTACGTGTGTACACGCATACATTTTTTTTAATAATTTGTACGTAGTTTATTACGAAAATAAAATAAAGAAATTGATGATCATGATCATATTATTATGTATTGACAATTATAATTACAAACAATGTTTTTTCTTCTTTGCAGGTAAGATAATAAATTGCAGTTGAACCTCAGTTGCGTGTATATGTAAGTAATGAACGATTTAATCAAGTTCAATAATATGAATAAAATACATTTAGTGAAATATTAAAATCTACTTGATTACTACCTGGAAAGTATAATTTTATTAAGTGTTATTTTTTTAACAAAAACACAAATCGAACCATAATGTGTATTTATTTTTCAAGTTTATTACGGTAAATTTTATATGAGTTTAGTGTTAACGCGTTTTATCAAAGTTATTAATTTAGAGTAGTTTTGTTGTCTTGAAATTAGATGAAATGATTACTTACATGCTGAAATTAATTTTATATAAAAATCCCTTTTTATTTTTTGAATAGATATAATGAAAAGCAATTTATCTATACATATTAAAAAAAAACAGTTTTATTTTAATAAATAAAAACACTTTGAAATGGCTTTGCAACGCACCAAAAGCCTAGTATCCACGACACTCAAAGTGAATAAAAAATACACTCACATTTTTTTCCGCGGGTATTTTGACATCATTGCGAATATTGAAGTGAAAGAATGATAATTTTATATAAATTAACAGCGATTTTAATTAAATATTTAATGAAACAATTTGCGTGATTTGTGCTTTTTTGGAACATGATATGACAATGAAGGCATCAATAGAGGTAAGTGATTTATTTATATTCTAAGTAATAACATAAATATGACGTAGCCTGTTTAACTTGTTAAACAATTATTTGAACTTTTCTTTTTATTGCACCTTACCTTTAATAATATATATTATATATAACAAAGCACAAAACTTATGTACCTTTAATCATAATAGTATAATAGTATATTATATACTTAACGTAGAACTTAAAATTTGAGATATAGGCCCATTAAGAAGAGCTGGAACGTCAACACATTTACACATTGCACATTTTAGGCCGGGAGATACTGACACAAAATTTCGGGTCATTTGTAACAGGATGGCGGTCTAGAGGGATCTTAGTACGCAATGACAAAAAGAAAAATGATGGTCAGAACGCTGGTACCGGCGGACTAGTCGCGTGGGCGTTAGTCACACTCGTCGGATAAATAGCGAAAGTCCAACGATTTGTAACACAAAAATTTTAGAATTTACACACACAGGCACAGACGTGACACTATCGATGAGTCTGTTAAAAAAATGCAACTGGATTTTTTAACTATGAATAATGAATATACAATATATACTAGGAAAGATTACCGTGGTGTAGTACCTAAATATTTATACTTTTACCCGACTACGCAAAGTGAAACGGTAGGTTATATTAAGTAATATTTATTTATTTACCTATTTTTTTATTAAAAAAAGGTTTATCAACAGTTGTTCCAATAGGATTCAGATCAGCCATCAACATTGAATCATCGTATCCATTTAATTAGGGCTATTATAAACCAATACTCCAAAATTCGATTACATCATGAAGCAAAAACTGATAAAACTATTGATTACTACACAAAACGACAAAAGCTTACTAAATTGATATTATTTAAAGGAAATTAAAATACATAGTTTAATATATAATCCTCTTTTTATTAATTCCCTAGTATCAGTACCACCAGATAATACCGAGTAAACAGATTGCACAATGTGTCGCATCTGCGCGCATTGCTTAATCTTTGAACTTGAAGCCACGCCTCGCTCGTTCCACACGTACCCCACCACATCGGCCGCGCGTAATGTTTTTGTTTGGAATAACAACTCTAGTACGTAGTACATATTATCTCAATGAATTCAACATAGAACCAAGCCATTTGCTAACTTAAAGGCCGAGAAATTTCATTATGCAAACAAGAACCAAAGTCAGTTGATTCTGGTTACCTTGAAAACTAATGAAGCTTTTTGTGATAGCATAGAACCAACCAATTTTGGTTCCATCTTGCATAATGAAAGTTGGCGAAATTGGGTTGGTTCCGCAACTGACATGTAAAAAACTGTACTTACAGTAATTATCAAAGCTCTACCAAATTTTTTGAGAAGGTAGAAAACGTTTTTTTAACACTATCTGTGTACTTAACTCAATTTCACAAAAGATGTGGGTTGGTCCCTTTTTGCATAAATACGTCCAAATATTATCATAAATCGAATCAGGTACGTAAATAATATGTAATTACAACGTAAACGTACTAATAAGATATGTAATAATAAGACCACATATCTATGCATTGTAGGTTAAAACTAAACTAAACTAATATTTTATTATTTATTGGTTTCTAATTTCTATCTTACAATTTGGTTGTCTTTACGTTTAATTAATTATCTATACATATAATAAATCTGTAGAAGGGTCAATTCTGTACATTGAAAATATTGAAAAAATAAATAGCAGGGGGTGTTTCTGGATCGATACCAAACCCAAATATTATGTGATTAAAAAAATTTTTGTCTGTCTGTCTGTCTGTCTGTATGTGAAGGCATCACGTGAAAACTAACGGTTGGATTTCGATGAAACTTGGTATAATTATACCTTACTAGCTGTCCCGGCGAACTTTGTACCGCCCTGTCAATGAATGTTGTGTTACCTTTTAGCTGAACTAATTTAGGCTTTGATGAACGTAAAGCCGGGTATCCACTTAGGTTCGCCGTGGTTTGCGAACGCGCCCGCTCCGCAAACCAAACATAATGGATACGTCGTGATCGTGGAGCGCGACTGGAGCACGATCGGAGCACGGCGGAGCGCTCCGGAAGCGGTTTTTTGCGCGAACTCAAAGGGGAGCGCAGTTTGTTCGTGGACGCGAGCGTGTGTTTGTTAAGTTCGCGAACATGGAGTGGTCCGATGAAATGATGAATATATGCATTATTTCATTATTTCTTCTTCCCTTATTCATATTACCTTGCCAAAATTGAGGAGGTTGTTTGTATTCCATCACAATATAATGTATCAAAATATAAGCTGCACTTCCTACTAATTCTGGAGGCGGCATGTTTGCACCGACCGTCTGTCGTGTGTCTACTGGAGACCGGAGCGCGGAATTTAGCGCTCCGACAGGAGCACTGATGTTGCAGCCTAAGTGTGTACACTATACACGTTCACGTTCGCGGAGCACACATTGTTCGCAATCCACGGCGAACCTAAGTGGATACCCGGCTTAATACAATGATACAAAATAAATATTTATATGGATTGATATGTAATAGTATTTTAATTTATTACTTCAAAGTTCAAACACGTCTCAGAGAAAAATGATTGAATTTTAATAAGCTGTGCAGCATGGATTAACTCTTTTCATTCTTTAACTATTATCGACCACGCCATCGTTTCGTTTCACTTTAGTTGTGATAATAATTCTACCATTATCATTAGGCGATCGACGCTGATACAGTGGGTAACCATCGTTGCTTGTGATGGTCTTTGCCATCAATTTTCGTGGATACCTTTTGGTACACTCGCTGTCAACCATGCATGGTGTTTGTTGGTTGATGGTTTCACACGGTCCATGAATCATATTCGTGATAAAAACGTCATGTCGGTCTGGATCGGTTTTAGGATTAGCAATCCCCGCACACTCATATATTTTATTCTTCCGACTAACCAAATTAAAATGTGTGCATGCTGCAAGCCAGATTTTCGTCATTCGATTGAATACATCCATCATTGAATAATCCCAAAGATGTGTTCCTTTAATGTAACTCATCAGTGATCGGATTTTTTTCTTGAAAACACGTGTGGTGATGACGTGCCGATCACTTGATATTTGTCCGGGAAGCAACGGTTGAATAATTTCCATCCATTTCGGATTACATATAAATGTAATGAATAGATCTGGCCGACCATAATGACGAACATATTATTATGTCATTGCATCTTGCACATATTCACTTGGGCTACCTGTGTATGTCGCCGGTAAAATAATCAATAGACCAACATTTTCTGCATCTTCTTCTGTGCTAATTGCATGGCGTAAATGGATGCAATCTTCAAAACGCAATTTAACTTGTTTATAGCTACGCAATATTGTTGACGCAGTCGACGAAATCGCAACAAATAATTTTAATTTTTTACATTTTTATTGAATTTTTTTTTAGTTTTAATTTTTTATAGCTGGCCCGGCGAACTTCGTACCGCCCAGTCAATGAATGTCGTGTTACCTTTGGGCTTGGAACTAATTTAGGCTTTGATGAATGGAATACAATGATACAAAATAAATAAAGATATATAACAGCATTTTATTTCGATGAATAACACATAGGTATAGGAAAAAGAATAAAAAAAAAAACAATAATTAGATACTTGATTACTTCATACATGTGCCAGAGAAAAATTATCGAATTAAACTACGTTTTGCAGCCTGGGATGCATTCGGATTAACTCTTTTCATTCTTTAACTGGTGTCGACCACGAAATCGTTTCCTTTCACTTTAGTTATGATAGTTCTACCACTATCATCTTGTTGCCTGTGATCAGTGGCGGCGCGGCGCCCCTTTATTTCCTCTCGCTCATAGAGCGAGGCCTACTTACTCGTAAAGTCCCTAAATTTAGGGAAAGCATCGTTACGTTGGCAACACTAGAATGGAACGCAGTGTTCAAATCGGAGTACTGCACTGCTTGCATTTAATTTTACCGGGAATACCCAATTGAGAAAAACGTTATCTATCACTTTTTAACACGCTTTTATTAGCTTCACCTGTATGTTTGTATGTAACCGACTCCTTTCGACTCGATTTTGACCCACTTTAAACGGACAGATTTCGTTCAAATTTTATACAGTTATCAAGAGTAGGTATTCATGAGTTTATCTTATTATCGACTAAACAAGTAATAATGCACAACTTGTTGCACGCCTGATGCAGGGCGCCGTTCGTATCACTACGACAGAAAATCATTGCGTGACGCATTCTTTTAATCATCACTACATAGTATAAAACAAAGTCGCATTCTCTGTCCCTATTTCCCTATGTCCCTTTGTACGCTTAAATCTTTGAAACTACGCAACGGATTTTGATGCGGTTTTTTTAATAGATAGAGTGATTCAAGAGGAAGGTTTATATGTATAATAACATCCATTAAATAGTGGAGAAGTACTGTTATTATTGAGGTTTCTAATGTGATCATTTGTTCCGCTTACATTGCAAACGCAGGCTGAACCCTACGAGTTTTATCAAAATAATGTACTAAGTATAGTACACATTGAAAAGGTCTACAGAAAAGTCCGCGATGGCATATGTCTATCTCTTATGGATAACCCACAATAACTTTTTTTGTCATTTACTTTTTACGTCAAATAATGGCTATTGAAATAATATTATTATTTATTGTAGATTTTTTTTTTAAATAATTAATCGAACTATCCTTCTTGGTTAGTTTCCCCACCGAAAATACCTTATCAATTTCTGAAAGCACGCGTAAACACAAATATTTGAGGAATTTTTATGTATCTGCTTTAATTGCACTTTTCAATAATTGATTTAAAAAAAATACAGACAATAGTTTATTCACCCTTTTTACTTTTTAATTATTTTACACAAAATACATTTTTGAACGCATGAATGTCAAACAATATTTTGACCGTATTCAACCGTATTTGACAGGATTGACAACTAATGATTGACATGTACGAAAATCAAAATTATTTTTATATATAGTGGCCCGCCCCGGCTTCGGCCGTGGTACATATTTCGCAATAAAAGGTAGCCTATGTCCTTTCTCGGGTATCAAAATATCTCCATACCAAATTTCATGCAAATTGGTTCAGTAGTTTAGGCGTGATTGAGTAACAGACAGACAGACAGACAGAGTTACTTTCGCATTTATAATATTAGTATGGATTGCACATTTGTTCTTAGCAGTAACTCGAAAAGATTGTAAATAAAGGAATTCAGAGAAATTCCCAAATACCAGATGTTTAGTTAAGATAGTTTAGAGAATAATTTGTATAATTATTGTCATTGTTAGATTTAAGTTTCTCTATTTTAATGCTTTATTGCATCTTTGTTCTTAACAGATGTTTAGTTAAGATAGTTTAAAAAGAAGTTTTAGAAAATAATTTGTATGCGTGGGAACGTAAGCATAGATTGCGGGGTGAGAAACCCGAAATACTCGAACAGTTGTATAATAATTTTGACTTTTGAGTGTTGTACATGTCGCTTTCGTTCGCTTTCCGAATTCCGTACCGTTCAGTTTCGTGGAAGCGTTCACCGTGTGTGTTTGTGAAATGATTTTGGACCACTGAAAACGGGCCACCCTGTATATTTGTTGAAACGGTAAGTTGTTTTCGTAGTTTTTGTTTTTTTGTCACTCGCTTTTATTAATTAATCTTAATAGGGATAAATCTTGATAAGTCCTTAAAACTAAGTTCAACATATTGGCTATGTTTTGTTTCCCACATTTTAAATATCTTAATCGTTTATCTTCTATCTTATCGTTAATAATACCAAATCTTTTTTATTTTTTACTTTTCCGTTTTTGAAGTCGGGTTGTTTTTAATGTCTTCAAAATACAATTCATTCATAAATACAAATTTTGGTTCATTAGTTCTATTCAAATTATTTTTGAGATTACATACACGGGTATCTTTGCGTACCTATTAAAAGTTTATAGGTACCTGGTTAATTTTGAAATATTCTTAATAATTTATTAAGGTTTAGTAGGTAGGTACCTATCTAATGGTTATAAATTTACTTTTTAAGTTTTACATACAATTTAACAGTTATAACTTTTCTATGTATAAATGAGTAGGTAATGACCCGCTATTTTTCCTAAAAATATAAAGTATTTCGGTAGGTATAAATTATAAAAATATACCTAGTGGTGTCCTTTCGAAAATGGCGGCATTCCGTTCGGAATCTACCTACTTGTGCAAATTATTTGCATCTTCCTTTCCCAAAAATATTATGTCGATATTTTATCACTTCACTATCACTACATAGTATAAAACAAAGTCGCTTTCCCTGTCCCTATGTCCCTATGTCCCTATGTCCCTTTGTACGCTTAAATCTTTGAAACTACGCAACGGATTTTGATGCGGTTTTTTTTAATAGATAGAGTTTTTCAAGAGGAAGGTTTATATGTATAATAACATCCATTAAATAGTGGAGAAGTACTGTTATTTTTGAGGTTTCTAATGTGATGTCGTAAAAAATTACATTTTTTCCGCTTACATTGCAAACGCAGGCTGAACCCTACGAGTTTTATCAAAATAATGTACTAAGTATTGTACACATTGAAAAGGTCTACAGAAAAGTCCGCGATGGCATATGTCTATCTCTTATGGATAACCCACAATAACTTTTTTTTGTCATTTACTTTTTACGTCAAATAATGGCTAATTTTCGAAGTGATTTTAACTAATACAGCATTAATCCTTAACCAATTAAATACCTTGAATACATTGTTCATTTAATATAGATCTATATGGCCCTTTACACCGTATGATTTAAGTGAATATTTTCGAAGATATTACGGATTTAAAAATTGCGGAACGTAGCGTTTGCGGCGGTACCGGCCGGCCGCCCGTCTATCTATTTTATACCCGTGCGAAGCCGGAGCGGGTCGCTAGTTACCTATAATAAATCTATATCATCATAACGACACGAAATTAAAATAGTTTTAGAGCTTTCCTATATTTTGTGCTTTTAAAGTAAATTAGGTACCTAGGTACATAATATCTAGCTCTGACTAATAAAATGTGTGAGATAGGTAATATGCAGATAAGATACCTATACCTAGATGCTAAAACGAAATATAAACTGGGAACTTAGACTGGGAATAAATTCTGTTCATTGTTTTTCCATTATAAAAGCACTTTATTAATTTAAAGCACCTTCACCTTCCACCTATGGCTTTAGAGGAACACGATTCGCAAATATTACCATACATTTTTTACATATCTTCACTACATAGTATAAAACAAAGTCGCTTTCCCTGTCCCTATGTCCCTATTTCCCTATGTCCCTATGTCCCTTTGTACGCTTAAATCTTTGAAACTACGCAACGGATTTTGATGCGGTTTTTTTTAATAGATAGAGTGATTCAAGAGGAAGGTTTATATGTATAACTAGCTTCCGCCCGCGACTCCGTCCGCACTCCGCGCGGATGTCGGTCTTCGCGTGGATGGTTTATTTCTCTATTTTGAGTAACTCTGACAATAACATCTTATAAATATCTATTGGACTCCAATCCAATACGGCTAGGCCTATAATAATACCCAACGTGTGTTCGCTGTTCTACAGAACAACGTCTATGGATAAAACTGAAAAATTAAGATTATTTTTTTTCTTCGTATTTTTTCAGGATAAAAAGTATCCTATTTTACGCCCAGGATAATAAGGTATAATTATACCAAGTATCATCGAAATCGAACCGTTAGTTTTCACGTGATGTCTTCACATACAGACAGACAGACAGACAGACAAAAATTTTTTTAATCACATATTTGGGTTTGGTATCGATCCAGTAACACCAGGGGGTGTTATTTTTTCAATATTTTCAATGTACAGAATTGACCCTTCTACAGATTTATTATATGCAAGTATAGATAATATCCATTAAATAGTGGAGAAGTACTGTTATTTTTTAGGTTTCTAATGTGATGTCGTAAAAAATTAAATTTTTTTCCGCTTACATTGCAAACGCAGGCTAAACCCTACGAGTTTTATCAAAATAATGTACTAAGTATTATACACATTGAAAAGGTCTACAGAAAAGTCCGCGATGGTATATGTCTATCTCTTATGGATAACCCACAATAACTTTTTTTTGTCATTTACTTTTTACGACAAATAATAGCTAATTTTCGAAGCGATTTTAACCAATACAGCATTAATCCTTAACCAATTAAATACCTTGAATACATTGTTTATTCAATATAGATCTATATGGCCCTTTACACCGTATGATTTAAGTGAATATTTTTGAAGATACTTATTACAAACTAGCTTCCGCCCGCGACTCCGTCCGCGCGGATGTCGGTCTTCGCGTGGATGGTTTATTTCTCCATTTTGAGTAACTCTGACAATGACATCTTATAAATATCTATTGGACCCAAATACGGCTAGGCCTATAATAATACGCAACGTGTGTTCGCGGTTCTGCAGAACAACGTCTATGGATAAAACTGAAAAATTAAGATTAATTTTTTTTTACGTATTTTTCCAGGATAAAAAGTATCCTATTTTACGCCCAGGATAATAAGGTATAATTATACCAAGTTTCATCGAAATCGAACCGTTAGTTTTTACGTGATGCCTGAACATACAGACAGACAGACAGACAGACAGACAGACAGACAGACAAAAATTTTTTTAATCACATATTTGGGTTTGGTATCGATCCAGTAACACCCCCTGCTATTTATTTTTTCAATATTTTCAATGTACAGAATTGACCCTTCTACAGATTTATTATATGTATAGATTTGATAATTGAATGATTATTAATACTTTTATCCAATTGATTATTATTAGAATAAATAATTAACTTCATCAATTGATTTACTTTTAAATTATAATTTTACAGGTAAATTATGAGAGCTTTCATAATTATATTTGCATATATTTATCTACAACGCACCCATTTTACAATTCAAGTCTAAAATGAAACTAGAGTCTCATTTATTTTTGAACATACTGTAAGTGAAATTGCATAAGTGTGAGTACAGCTGTGAACATGCCAGCTTTCCTTAATTGACCGATAGGAGCGTCCAAGCGAACTAAATTTTCGCCATTCTAACAGAGTATATAAGTATAGTTATTAATTATTATTACGTTATAATATAATTTATGTGTATAGATTATTACCTACATCGCAGTCGTTGACAAACATTGATCATAAACGTCTCGATTTCGATTCCTACTTAGTACTTGTTTTTCGCGAGTTCTTACAGGCGGAACCGCGCACAGCACATTAGGTTTAAATAAATAACTCGATGCATTACAGTAAGTAAATAAACGGAGCTCTTAATCGCGTACTGATCGCGACTATAAATTTGCTGAAATCCCGTAAACAATCCCCTTGTAATTAGTCCACTGTCACGCAATGCCTATCAAATTATCGAGGATTTACTTCCTGTGTTGCTAATTATTTTGCTGTTTAATTAACGCACTTACAGTGTATATGTCATTTTCATAGCATGTTTATATTAATACTGATAAATCAGACCACATGTTTATTATCGAAGGATATTTTTAACAAAGTAAATTTTGAAATATCTGTATATTTGTAACATCGTTAGTACGAAAGGAATGTACTTACATATTTAAGATAGTGTTTAACAGGATTTCAATACATAATAATATTAGTTATGACAGTTATTTACTGATTGTATCGCAAAGATATAAGGCCCTTATTAATCTATACTTATATTATAATGCTGAAGAGTTTGTTTGAACGCGCTAATCTCAGGAACTACTGGTCCGATTTGAAAAATTATTTCAGTGTTAGATAGCTCATTTATCGAGGAAGGTTATATCATCACCTTTAGACCAACGGGAGCAGAGCAATGCGGATGAAATCACGGGGCACAGTTAGTTTTACGAATAAAATAAAGGACTAAATCTTTTAGATAGTTGATCCTTTTTGTAATCAATCAATGGTCACATAAAAATAACGTTCATACATAGTTAGGTATATTATTGTTGGTACTTTTCTTGCTACGAATAATTTGTATTACAATGTATTAGAACAAGAATTTAATCAATTGGTAGGTATGTAAATTAAACAATATCTTCTGGTAGCTAAAACTATTATCACATAAGATCCCCTGGGCAACCTGGACGTATTCCACCTAATTGGTTACAAATAGGTCAACGACTCACTTAGCCTATCTAGACAGTATTCAAGATAAGGTTTGGTCCCAACACTTAGTAAATTTTGATACATATTGTGGTTTAATATGTCCATTAAATTCTAATTATCATAACCAGTTACCTTGATTTTCATTGAAAGTATTACAGTCGTTTTGGAGTGAAAATATATGAAAAGATAGTGAAAATGCAACAAGCGCACAAACATGTACGCATACATTTCAAACTTATAAATACTAGCTTTCCGCCCGCGGCTTCGCCCGCGTTTTGAAAGAAAAACTCGCAT
>CAJQZN010041874.1:0-94265 GCA_907164685.1 Colias eurytheme | reverse complement strand
AATCGATAGGCAGACGTTTGACCACAATCCCATCTGATGGAAAGCAGAGATGTGGTCTACTTTGGTGCACGTCTGCCTAGGAGGAGCGTATTCACCCTAGCTTTGAAGAGGTCCAGGATAAATAGTGGTAGGGAGTAAATTCCATTGTTTGGCTGTTTTAATTATGAAAGAAGACTCGAAGCGACAAGTTCGAATGTTAGGGATATCCACAATGAAAGAATGAAACCCCTCGGCTCGCCTCGAAGTACGATTGAGGAATTAATGTTCTCGTTAAATATATAAAATAAATGAATCTCACACAAGTTAGCAATTAGCGTTTCGAAATTACCTTCGTTTTAATTAATTATTTCTTACGCTGAAGTACTAAGAATTTCAATTCTACCAGTTCAATCTTTTAAACAAGAAAAGTCCATAGACATCCCAACAGAAAGCCGACGATCATTTCGTAAAACTAACAATCCCTAAAGAGTAGTAAAACATTACTTAGCTCGCCACCTTTCATCTGAAATTCAGCACTCAATTACAATTCCAGATGGGAACTTCAAAAAACTTGGGTTCAAAAGCGGTAGTAACAGCATATTAATGACGCATCACAAGGCGTAAAGCCTCTTATAATGAGAGCGCTTGAAGTGTTCCGGATCCGTAGCCAGAGCTCGCCTTTATAGCGAAACTTTCATAAGTTCCCTTTTATTTGCTGTTACATTAAGCATTTTGTTTACCCAGATTTCGCATAAAACAATTCTCATGTTCCGCTCGAGCGTGAATTGTACAAGAATATTTGGTTTCTGATTTCTCTATCGCGGCGTAGTGTGGAAAATTTTGGGAATTATTGAATTATATGGCTTATTGTCGACACAAATATTTGAGTATTGTGGACGCCATTATGTTTATTTATTTTGTGTCGAACTAAATTGTATATCAATATTATCAAAAAGCAACTTCATCAATTCATATAACGTTGGTGTAGAAAATTAATTAAACGTAAATTTTAACATAAAATAAACAGCAATCAGCAAGTGAGCATTTCCTTTTCAAAGAAAATTCCTTAATTACATTATCTTTACTTCAAACATAGTAAATGTCCATTTAGCGACAGTTATTCATTACTGCTAATCTGTTCTCTAGAGGTCCTAATGAAAAAGGTACGATTGCTCAAAGTCACAAGTCCTTAAGTTCGTATTAAGACGATTTTGTTTCGGAATAAGCCTCTTAGACATAATGACTCAAAGACTTTTCACTTACAAGATTTGTGTTCTTATTAATTACGCATGTCTAATGTGTTCAAGATAATAAGGTATACATTTGCATACGTACGTTAATTGACGGCTTGAATATTGTAATATTATAATTAAATTTTCGAATAGAAAGAATAAAAAATCGCGTTCGTTTTTAGTCAAGGATTTAATTTCAAGCATGACATTGTGTCTCTCATGTTCCTTTGTTCAACGGTTTATTTGTTACCCGTAAAATTTTCACCAAAATTTCGCGTGACCGGCTGCTACGTTATTTTTTATTTTACGTTTTATAAATTAGTGTTGAAATTTTTTTTTTTTTGTATAACGGAAATTAGATCAAAATTGTACAATTTAAGCCTTATAAAGTTTAATGATTTGCAATCTCTTTATGTATTTTATATTACGTTTCGCACTAGTGACTTAAATTATATCAAATCTGAAAATGGTCCAAATAGTTTCCTTTAGGTTTTATTATTTATCTTTTCGTTATAATGGCGATAGTTTCCCTTTATCTTGAAATATACTTCTTATAAGTTAGACGTTTTATCTTATACATAATAATATAAATCTCTTTAATATTTAGTCTATAAACGTAGAATTTATTGATTATCTGTATTCTGTATTAAAACATTTTGTGAGACTAGTCTCACTGAAAATGATAGTGAGATATTATTTTCTACTAACAACATAATATTTTATAAATTCTAGCTGTAAAACAATATTCTTATCTGGTCCTTAAACTTTTATTACAATGATAAACCCGTATTATTCACGTCTGGAACCGCTCCCAACTTATGAAACTAAATGCACTTAGAGATAAGACCAAGTCATCCGAATCACAGGTCAATTTAAACGAATCGTCTGAATTTCGCTATTTATTTGGCGAATAACCAGCTGCAGCTTAGGGCCGTTTTTTCAATTATTGGTTAAAACTTACCCGTCTAATTAAGTATTATACACGATATACTAAAATGTCACCTGTAAACTGTCAAATACGGGCAATTAGTACATTTTTGAAATGGTAACGTTATTCGATGAATAAGTTTTAAACAAAGATTGAAAAATTAGTCCTTAGATAAATTTAATTTATTCTATTGTTGACCTTCGTTTCCGATACTGGTTATATTCAATTTTGCATCAAATCAAACAATTTATCATAAAACAATCGAACATAATTATAAAAATAATTAATGAAAACATTCACAATTACATTGTGAATTTTCAATGCTTCACTTGATTACGTTTGCATTCGTTTATATGAAATATCATTTATTAATTTGCTTTTATTTAAATTAAGATAAAGCTGTTTCCAAACAGACTTTCCATTTTATAATGAATTTAAATTACTAACGAAAATTAATCGAACTGAAGAAGAGTAATGTTTTATGATTTTGTTTTGTAAAATAATAATTTCCATCAAACGTTACCTTCGGCATTTTAGGTAAACCATGGATTATTATGTAAACACAGTGATTTGAAAGCATTATGAAGCCCCACATATACGCAGAGAACCACTTATTGATTTTACTAGTTCACAGTCAACTTGTTAATATCATTAGGCACTTACAACCTTTCAGTTGCGAATCAATTGCTATGTTTCTTCGAAGTTATAAATTAATATTATCTTGAATGAAATTCTCAGTAGACGCTCGTACCTCATTACGGTACTTGTTCATTGGAAATATATGTTATCGGTATTGAAAAGTATGTTTTATACTTTGCATATAATAACGTAATTAAATATTGTATTTAACCATTATTTAACTGAAAACACTGACTGTACATTTTAATTTTCATCATTGTTAATTTTTAAAGTGGCCATCCTGAAAATTAAATCTTTCTTAATACTATTATAAAGGCGAAAGTTTGTATGGATGTGTGGATGTGTGGATGTATGGATGTATGGATGTATGGATGTTTGTTACTTTTTCACGTAAAACTACTGAACCGATTACAATGAAATTTAGCACACATATAGAGGGTAACTTGGATTAACACATAGGATAGGTTTTATCCCGGAAATCCCACGGGAACGGGAACTATGCGGGTTTTCCTTTGAAAATGCGGGCGAAGCCGCGGGCGGAAATCTAGTATAAAATATATTATAATATAACGAATGTTTTAATAAGTGAGGGAGTATGGATGTTAATACCTACACATACACAATGAGCTTTCAAATATTAGAATACAGGGTCTCTAAAACGCGATTAGCCATCACAGAATCTATAATATTTATTGTGAAGATTTTTTCATATCACATTATTATATTAATTACTAGTTTCTAGTAAAACTGTTGGAGGTAAATATTTTCTTTGACTTTTTATAAAAAAAATATGTGCTTTATAAAGTGGAAGGGGTACACAACGTAGAAACAAAATGGAAATGCAAAATTCACGACTTAATAATTAACTGTGTAAACTGCATAACTACGTTTGTTTTAAAATTTCTTTCCAAGGAACTTTTTATTCAAGAAATACTTAAACCGGTCAAGACAGAGGTCAAATTCCTCTTTATTGTATCACGTATTTAAATTTTTCTTCACTTCTGCTTTTTGATTATTTTTCGTCTGGGTTTTGGTTTTCGGAAATTGAAAACGTAAAATCCATTACGACGATTGAATAAAATGGTTTTTATCTGATGTTCTGAATCTTTTTAAATGGAAACCACCCCTTGTTCTCTTGGTTTAAGTAAATATATAGATACATATTACGTCTGTTGCACTGATCGATTTTTTAAATTTAAAATGTGGTGCCTCTTAAATCTAAATTTCATCCCTTTTTTATATTTCCTTCAATCTAATAATTTAATTCACTTTAAATTTATTGAGTATTTTTATTAAACATACAATACGAGACCACATTATAGTAGGTACCTATTAATTCCGCTGATGGGGTCACGGATGAATTCTACACATACCCGTGGCCCTGTCGCTGATGCGGCTTGACGGAACACAGTGGGGTTTTGGTCGGTAGGAATCCGACATAACCCCCACGGCCTCTTCCCCGGAGGCCGTGGGTATCTATGCAAGATTTCCCCACTAAAAAAAAAAAAAAAAAAAAAAGGTACCTATTAATTATTATTATCACCTCACGAGTAAACAAGTAAAATATTAACCTCAAGATATATTACAAACCGTATATAACTTAAATTAATATATCAATCACATTAGATCAAACATCTAGTTATTCAACAAACGAAAACTAATTTCTTATTCAAACTTGACTTTCAAAACTTCCCACGAACTTTACCCTCTGGTCCGAATTAGTGGCATCAAGGAAGATCTTAATTAGTTTTCTAAATAAGAGACTTATTACTTTAGCAGTAAGTTTCACATTTATTTAATAGAAACTGTATTAGTTGTTACAGTAGTTGTTATTTGAAGTAATTTCTGTACACATTTAGATAATCAATTAGCAAAGGCACAAATTTCTGATTAAATACCAACTTTTAAAATAAATAAATAAGCTTTCACATTTTCACACATAAACTTTATTAAATTATTAATTTGCTTTTTAATTCTTAAGTTAATAATGCTGACGGTTTTAGCTATCTAGATTAATAAATATTTATACTTGTAATTAACAAGTCACGCAAACTATAACAAAATTAAAACATTACTTGTAGGCCGAAACTAATTATTCCAGGCATGGCAGTACATACAAATGAATACCTCCCGCACCTATAAAGTCTGCTAATAAAAACTAGAAAGGTTATAATGGAATCAATAAGAGTAAATAGAACACTTAAAACGCAATGTCTCGATCACGTTCCATTCTTTGCTTTTAAATTGATTATTGAATTGAATGCTATACAATATCCTTACAATACTCAAAGGGCAAATTGAGTTCTTACGATTATTGATTCCATTGAAATTCAAACAGTATGTGAAGCGAATCATTGAGTGAATGGGTGTGACAATAAAAGTCCCAGACGTCGAGATTTTTACGTAAACATAAAAGCCCGGTTCTGTATGGAATACTAACAATGTAAAGGAGTTGGGAAATCTCATAAAAGATATAAGCCCACTTGAGATTGATTCTATCAAAATATAAAGAGAGCTTTTTGTGTAATTTTCAATTGTAGAAAGAAGAAATATGGATACAATTTTAACAAGGATTAGTGAACACCGTACAGGTACAGTCTAGCGTACCGACATAGTATATTGGTGCCGATTTAGATTATTGCCTTTCTTCGAAAATGTTTAGTCCTCTCACTACATTATTAAACAAATCTGACTAAATTAGACTTCAATAAATTTCGGTTTTATAAAAGCTATTACTTATTGTAAACCCCATTTAATGAACTTCTCATAACAATACAAATTTCTAATAAATTCCAAATAACTATAATTCAGCTCGTTTTAGGTACTTTAGCATTTAAATATTCCACAATAAATAGGTTCATCGTACAGTTCCGAAGTTAATTAGGAATGGAACTCAACTTGGAACAAGTTTCACAATGTTGGTAGCATTTGTTGGAATACACTTTTCAATTAATCCTGCGTCATAGTCAGGTTACGGTTTGTGTTCGTCCTTTTTTGACATATCACAAACTAGCTTTCCGCCCGCGGCTTCGCCCGCGTTTTCAAAGAAAAACCCGTTCCCGTAGGATTTCCGGGATAAAACCTATCCTATGTCCTTTCTCGGGTATCAAAACATCTCTATACCAAATTTCATGCAAATTGGTTCAGTAGTTAGGGCGTGATTGAGTAACAGACAGACAGACAGAGTTACTTTTGCATTTATAATATTAGTATGGATTATAACATATTATATTCAACACACTGGTAAAATATAATAAGCGGTATTAAGTTTTTAATTAGTCATAAAAAGGGACGAATGAAACTCATTTGAATCTCATCCCTCGCATGATAAATTTAACTTGAAAATGATTGAGTATCTTTTAGGGACATAAAATCTATGCTACCCAACAGCAGGTGTAAGAATAGACACATATCAATTTCAAGTCACTTTTGGAATATTTAAGAGATAAATTATAATGTGACGTCATTAAATGACAATTTTACGGAAAAACATGAACGTAAAAGGTATCAAGATGGAACTTCCTTCAGGACATAAATTGCTTAGCATGTGTAGGTCATAGATCACGGTCTTTCAATTACAAGCTTCCCAGCACCCCGGGAATCCATCTATCTTAATTAAGGCCACTAAATTATCCTACGTTAATTCTGTTTATTCATTACTGGGAAACTTAGTAGAATACAGGTCAATCACAGACATATATGTGAGGTCAATACAGTTAAAAAATTCAAACTTTTTATACGGAGTTTAAAACACAAATGTATATTTTTTTAATGTTGCAATATGTTGAATGTGTTTGAATTGATATCTTTTGAATTCTGTACCAAAATTATTAAAAGTTGAAAGTTTTAAAACTACGTTGTGTTTTTGTTAACAAAGAAAACTTTTAGAGTACTCAGATTCATAGGAACTTGGAAATATTTAAACATTAGATTTGTAAAAGTATGTGTGAAACACAATAACTAAGTACTCCGTTTTGTATTTATTATAATGACTTTAAAATTTCATATCATTCACAATATTTTATGAGTATATTTTTTCAAATTAGTGACTAGGATTAACAACATGAGAATAGAAAAGCAATTACAATTTGTACAAGGCCAATTTTGTTAGGTCTTATTACATTCCAGTAACAAATAGATATTATTGTATGGGGATAGAAAGATAATTTGAACGGTCTACATAGATTTTATTAAAGGAAAAAGTATATTATAATAACTATGTTAAGATGAAAATACAACATGACTATTTTTACGAAACCTTTATCCTAGAGACTCGGTAAATAGGGATATAAGTGACATGAATTTTACCTAACGTCCTAGATATTTTAAAATCCCGAGGGGAATATTTCATCAGGACAAAAGAATACATTTTCAAATAAAAAAAAAGTTAATATATTGTTTATTAATATTGTTACCCTAACATGTCAAATCCATAGAAATATTATGTAACTACCTATTGCAAAATAAAATCGGAACGTGTGAAGGAAATTGTAATTGGAAGCACATCACGTGGAAGCGAATTGTGTAAACATTCCTCAACTTGGATTGAGACCAAACAAAGCTTAAACCAATTTCGCAGGGCTGCCACGTTTTTTAAACGATTGCTATAGAGAGAGAGAGAGAGAGAGAAGGATTTGGTTGTGTGTGTTTATTTGGAACGCTTTAACTCAAAATCGTCGAGATTCATACGTCTATAGAAAGCCTACTATAACCTACATTAAGTAAGTACATACATTTAAGTGGTAAGGTTAAGATATAAATTTCAAAAGTTGTTTTACAGTAGACAAATTAACAATAAATAATTAGATTCGCAAACACAATTACAATTATTAAGGCAACAATAAAATCATAATTGAAGATAAGAATAAGATTTACAATCTAGCCTATAGTAAGTTTCAGTGGAAAGTTACAACAACAACAACAACAAACAAATATAATTTTTCTCTCAATAAAATTGAAAAATGTATTTTTACTTTTTCAATAATTGTTACAGCCCTATAAGAGCTTAGTGGACCGTTGAAACTAACAAAGTAGAGTCTGTACTGATAACTACCGGGTTAATAGATTCGTCAGTTTGTGTATATTTCAATTTAAATTTATTAAGCTTTTTATATTTTCAGATTACTTCGCCTTTTTGGCAATGAAGACACATTACTTCAATATCAGTATGTTTTCTTACAAACATTCGACAATTCTCATTAAGAAAAGGTTCCTAATAAGTATATAAAAGTATACTAATTATGCTCAATACGTTCACCGTCTATACTGATTCCAGTCTAAGTTTAGCTGTATTAATTTCCCACACAATAGTACCATAATGTAGATTATTATTTTCTCATTTCTTCTTCTTTGGAAGATTGAGAAAATAATAGAACTTTCTTCTCGTACTGTCCATTTTATACAATAACCTTTATAATAAATCGTTCGTATTACGAGGAAATCACACATTTATTTCAATAAATTATTTTTGTACTTACTACATTAAAATATCTTATAATGATGATAACATCACAAAGATAATAAAATAAGTCTGCACTTATGAGCTGACCAGATAAAATAATATATGTATAACTACATTTTCATTTGTATACATATATACCTACGTCCTTCAGAGTTAATTCAAACGCACCAAACTCAATAGAATAAGCAAATTATTGAGGCAATAACTCTGCAAACTCCTGCATACAGCTGACCCTCTGAGATAAACAAAGCCGACACTATCCAGCCAAATCCCGTCACGGCTGTGAGTGTAGGGAAAGCTTTATTTAAAATATGGATTCTGTCGACGACTGTCCAAGTAAATCCCTTTATATCTGAGAACGAATATATCGCAGGTAACCAAGAGTTATATTTCATTTTAAAATACAAACTTAAGTTGACATCATACGAAAAGAGTGTTTTATGTTTTAGGTAAAACTATCATCATTGCGATACATACAAAAACCTTTTATATTAAAAATAATAATATTCTATGCTTTTTCTTACATCTTCTCTAAAACATTCACTATTATAGGTAAACCAGAATCTGATGGCAATTAGGGAAATCAAAATTTTGAGTGTGCAACCCTAGGGAAAATGGACTGAACGATCTTGATACTGCTTATTTTTTATTTTGTCCTCAATATCATTACTCACATTACATAAGTTGACTGTACTTAATAATGAGATATCCACTTAATATTATGTAGGTACATACTTACATGTATAATATACAATTATACAAATTACTTTTATACAGGTAATACATATTATTATTTACACATACCTATATTTGTATATTCATTACCAGTATGCCATGTGAAAATATCGATATAATGATAATGTAGATCAAAACTGCTTATAATTTTTTATAAAATAAAATAAAATTATGTTTATTTTCGTAAGTATTAACAGACACACATTATGAAATTGACTTGGACAGCTTGGACTTGACGAATAGCCGTATTGGAAACTCCTGTAACAAGTTTTCATAAAATTATATTCTAATCAACAAACAATATTATAGTTACCTACATATAATATTTTTTAATTTTTAGTATCAAACCGGGTAAGTCCAATTTACCAATAAAATCTTCAAAATTGAAAATTGTGATGTGTTTGACCCTTCTTCATCGAATGTTTTTCTATACACATTATAAACAACACCTCTTGCTTGTGATCGCAGCGGCTTTTTCGACATTTTTGAAGATTTTTTAGACAAAATCCTAAAAATTATTCATCAACTGCAAAAAAGACAAATAATTTGACATCCAATTTGATAGTTGTCAAATAAGTTGCCACATAAAAATCCTTTATTTCTTAAATATAAATATGCCATCAGATTCTGGTAGACCATAATATCGACTCCGTGATCCTATCTGACATTAATCATGTTGTGAAAAGTAAAACATTAATCAATTCTCACATATTATATTGGAATATCGTAATACAATAACGATTAACCGAAATCAGGTCAAAAAGCTAATAATCCGCGTCTATTTCAACTGTAATCGATCGACTCCAACCCACTGCACTACATTGTGACTTGTGTGATGCCCTAAAAATAATAAAACATTCTAAGCCTGGCTTAATATCAAACATGCATTCGTCACGCGATTTCAAATACGTTACAGTATCTTTGGACCGACAGTAACTTTATGAGCGGAAAATTAAAATTTAAAATTCACTTCATGTTTTTAATGAATAAGTACTGTTAATTTAAGTGCTATGCAATCATGAAAATTCAAAAGCTTGTAGAATATTTTAAATACGTTTGCTTCTGTTAAATGGACATTTAAATTTATATTTAAAAGTTCAAATAAAGTCATAATATTATCTTGCAGCAATATTTCTTCATCATACATACATCTAATACACAACATATCGAAGAATTCTTAGGAGACCAGACTTTCTCTCAGTCAATGTAAATCGTTCAAAGATTTGCAGCTCTTGGTCTTTGATATTGCAAAATATGGAAAAATGTCATACAGTGTCCCCAGCCAAAGATACCATTATATTTATTTAGAATATAACGTTTGCAATATATGAGGGATTTCCTTGCGTTTACATATTATATTTATTATATCTTTTACATTATAATAATTGAAATTTAAAGTCGCATCTTTCAGAAGTTACGAGTAACTAAAGTAATTGAAGTAAAATTAGGTGCTATTCACGTACTCTTACTTTGTCAACTTTCATAGCGAGTAGTTACGATATTTTGTTGCATTTGTATAATTTACAATATTTTATTAAAACCTAATTGTACTACACTCAACAATTATAGTGTAGATATTTCGGTAGAGCTAGTTAATAGACAACTTTTCCGGTTAAAAAAGACAATATGAATATTAAAGTTTGTAATTGATTAATCGGAATCCCAATTTTTTCATCCAAGCCTTCTTCCACATGCATAATATAATCATATATCGTATTTATAATTTACCAAAGAAAATACATAGTACGTGAATTATCGTGCATCTAAATTATCTCTCATTAATTCATATATCTCGTAACTCTACTGAATTGGAAACATACAGGGGAATAATTTATATCCTAATGTACCAGGTTATGGTTTACTAATAAATATAGTGTGACGTTGCTTTTCCACTACTTATATAGACGGTTAAATGCTTGCGTCACTAAGTTGGAGTAAAAATAAAATATTACGATTGTAAGTATATTTTTAGATCTAAGAAGTCTACAACTTGCAAAACTTAATGTACTTATTTCTGCTTATCGGTTATTTTTTATTACTTGCTTTTAATATTTTGCGCTTTGATAGAATCGAGAGCATATTTTTATCATAATGAGACAGGTAAGGGAAATAAGTACTTATATTTAAAACCATCCACTATTCTCACTATGATTTTTAAAAAACTAAACTACGTAAGTAACCAATATATTATGAGGACATTATGTTCTTAATATATTAGAATGAACATCTCTAGAAAAAACTAACACTCACAACTTACCATAGATTAGAAGAAAAATATTAAAAGAAAAAAGAATAAATAAGCAACGACCAATTGACCCATATATTTTAAATCAATACTAAACAGTCAATCAGATCCCATATACCGTATTATAGTATAGATCCTAATAATTAAAAAGTCACTGGAGCGTGAGTGAAGTGATTGAGATTGAGTTCTCTCAGTGCCATAGTGTGAAACGAATTTCATTATTAATTACGTTGGTGGCTAATGAAGTTGACACATACATATTGGAAAATTATTTGGCTAGCGGTTTCTTCATTATAAAGTTACTACCTATCAGTTTAGTTCTGAACTGAAATGGCAGTGATTTTAGTAAAAAGGTATTTCACATGAAGTAAAATAATCTAGATATGTACAATATTATGTTACTATAAAGCATTCGATAATACGTAATTCTTATAAATATCATGAATCGCAAAATGTGTTGGTAAGCGCATAACTCGAGAGCGGCTGAACCGATTTCGATAATTCTTTTTTTATTATATTCCTTGAAGTACGAGTATGGTTCTTATGTAGAGAAAACGTAAACATTTACCACGGGCGAACCCGGGGCGGACCGCTAGTGTATCATAAAATAATTAAGCAATGCACATAACTCAAACACATAATTTTTAACTACATCGTAATTTTTCTTACGCATTCTTCATTTTCGCACTTCTCTTTTTTATTACTAAAGAATGTTCAGGTCATCATTTTCAACATTTTATCTGCGTAATAAAAGTTTAAAATGCATTATTATTATAAACTCTTGCCATTATATCTCTATCATAAAACGTGAGAGCTAATAAACGCTTAACTATATCATAAATATGATATTTGTGGTGAGGATAATATAATTTATGAGTTTTATAAGCTCATTATTGTTTTAAGCCTTAACCCATTTTATTGATCTATTATCATATTAATATCGTATCGGTTAATACATATTATAGGAATAAATTGCATGCCAGCAAAATTGTTATAATAATCAAAATTGATTATAATGATCAAAATTGTTGCATATTTTAAAAACATTTACAATAAGCTAGGTACTTTAAAATCATTTTTTTATCTCTTCATTTTAAAATTTGTTTCTTTATTTTTAAGTTTACCTTTAATTAGCAACATTAAAATAAATAATGTAAACCTTTTTGAAATAATCTAGATTTACTATAATAACTAAAATATGTTAAAATGATATGGAATTTCATTCTTCCTAACATTGAAAATATAATTTGAATTCAAACTAAATGGGGACGTCGTAGAAAAGACGTACCGAAACTGCATTAAAATTATACTACCTCAGAAATCCAGACACAATAGGATTACAAATTCCATTAAAGTATAATATGATATTAAAGTAGCCTCGGTGTTTGAGATGAAGAACTGTTTATTAAATAAGGGTTCATACGCACTATGCGGGTAGCCGCATTGCGGCTAGACGTCCGGCTGACCGCAGGATGCGGTTGAAGAACCGTTGCAATTTGCGGTCATGTCGATCCATTTCAAAGATGGAAGTGGAAGAAGTTGCAGCTATTTACTACATTTACACACGTTACGTAAAGAAGAAAAGCAAAGAAAGAAGTACTGGGTGCATCCTTATATGCAAACACGAGATGAGAGCAAGCATTTTGCAACCACGTGCACACACTCACTTAATTGCGGGCAGCCGCAGACTGCACCGCACAGTGCGTAGCAACCGTCCGGCAGTCTGCGGGTAGCCGCATCGCAGTGCGCATAGAAATGAATATTACGTACATAATTGTGCTTGCGGTCAGCCGGACGGCTACCCGCAATGCGGCTACCCGCATAGTGCGTATGAACCCTAAGTTTTAACAAATGCACAAAAACGTCGTGACAAAAATAATTTAATGCAACACTGGGCACATCTAAAGATTCAAATGTTGCCCTTAAATTTATTATTTAATCAAAATAGCAATCTCTATGATTGATCATCAATAATATTCTCCAATATTACAAGGTAATAAACCATCGAGTTTACTTAGAAACGTTTACAAAAGATGAATTACTCGTAATTTAGATAATGCTCTTCATTACAGCCACTTTTGTTAACAAACCCACACAATTCCCGTTCAATCATTACACGAAATCAAACTGTAGAATTACAGAAACATAAATAACAGGCAGATAGCGATCGGACGCAAATACCATCGGCTCAAAGAAAACAAAGACTTGATGAACGGTTTATCGCAAGTTTATGTGGTTCGTTAAATGTATCCCGTATTTTAAAATGCCAGTACAGTTTGCAACAATTTAAATGATATCAAACGAATGAAGCTGAAACTTTTATGTAGCAGTCGAATTGAATATATTGGACAGTTGTTTGTAGTTATCGATAAAAATATATCTTAATGCGTATTAATTTAAATTTTGTTTATTTGAATACCGCGCAATTGCTAAAAATTGTATATAAAATGTAAGAGATACAAAAGTTTAGTGGTGTAATCTAAGTCTGGAAATATTTCGTCCATATCTGCCCCCAAGGAATTTCCTGGTGTCCCTTGTTCAAACAAGTTTGATGGAAACTCGTAGAACAAAGCTCAGCGTGGTTGGCCAAATTCGGAAATATTTTCTCAATTTATTTTGCAGAATAACATAATTTCTACATTGCACTTAGATATCTAGATTCGGTATGAAACAATGAACTCATTATGCATATAATTTGTTAATATTTGGTTTATTACACGTCTTTAATGTCTTGTCCCTTGTCCTTTTCTGATAGGTAACTCCCGTCAATTTTGTTGCAGACGTCTATAGACGAAGGCTATAAATAACAAAGAAATTATAATAATCACATTAATTGACGCAATTGTTTCGAGATTGGTATTGATTGTTCTCCCAATGCCTTTAGGAAAGACTTTATTAGCACCCCGAACAAGCTAACATGGTAGAAAATAATAAACAGTACCTAATACAACACAGCATTTGTGAGAATAAACAAAGTTATGAAAGAAGTTAAGAGAAGAAATCTTCTTATACGCTACAGGTGACTGACTGCCTGATCTATCAACGCATAGCCTAAGCTACTGGTCCGATCGGGCTGAAATTTGACAAGCTGGTAGCTACTATGATGTCGTTAAATAAAATATTTTAATAAATTCTACCCCCACGGGGATGGTTGGACTATGTAAATAATTTATATTGGCCACGCGGGTGACGCACGCTGCGGGCAACAGCTAACTTGTAGATAATAATATAAATAGCAACAAAATACAATGTTGTTAATGAAGTATCATCTCACTCCACTTAAAGTGTATTGTTGGCAAATACAGTTAAGCGAAGTGTTACTAAAAACAAAGTTTCAGATTAATTAGTCACTCCGAGAATGTAATCAGGTCTGAGTGAATCCTGAGGGGCAATTAACTTCACCCTCACGTTTGAGTGGCTGACCTGACGGGATATAGAAGGAACATCTTAGATTGTTATTTACAACGATAGAGATACATGCTTGTATTGGTTTATTTTTATTGAGTTTATAGTTGATAAATAATTTTTGAAATTTATTTGGAAGACTTGGAATTACTATTCTTTTGATATTAGGCATATATGTATATGGTTATTGAAATACCTACATCTAGTTTTCATTTTATGAATTTCGAGAATGAGATATCAGGAATTTCGCTGTAGTGTCTTTTAATAATTTAGCACATTTTATTCTTTACAATAACAACAATAAATAAATTATTTATATTATATATATTTATATTTATTTATACGCTTAATTGGTATTGATTAACTATAATACATATTATATATTTAATCAGTTATTACGTATCATTGGTTAATAAAAAGAAAGTTAATTTAATTGGCAAACACCAAATAATGTAATTTTCATTTTTCTAAAACTTTACTTATTCAAAATTTTAAAATCATGCATGACAATGTGGTCATAAATAAAAAAGTTTATATCCAGTATCCAGAGTAATATATGTATTTACCTTAGGGTCCAAACATTTCATTTGAAATGAAGGCATCGCTCGCTACCTTTTAATTTAAATATAACCTTACAGTCCTACCTTTACCTTTGAAAAATATTTACGCACAAAGAACCCCGTCCATTGCGCCTACACTTTTTGTTATTTCAATGAATAAGAAATATGTTTTATCATTTTCATATGTTATTAAAATTTACTAAGAAAACGTCTAAATAAAGACGTGGAGGCGTCAGTTATAACTGTAATATTATATTTTCCAAAAAACATGTAATGGATTTCTCAAGTTATATTTTGCTCACGCAAATATTTATTTACCTACGTTGAAAAATATTTGCGAAGGAATTCACTTTACTATATTTCGCAGGCAACTAACTGGTTAAATCAGCCGTTACAATAAATAATACCCCTTTTATATTTAATTATTTAGTATACCCCTAGTTTATATACATAACTTACAATTTGTTATAATACTACAACAAAAACTTAAAAAAAACCTGTTCCCTCCATACTGTACTATATTTAAAAAAAATATTCAAATTCGCATCGCCTGAAATACTTTTTCGTTCCAATCTAAATCAAAAGCAGTGACTGCATAAAACTGAAAGCCTCAAAGCCAACTTCGGTATGTAAAGAAGTTAACTGCTATTCATGTTTCGTGTAAACATTTAATAATTGCGCTGAGCATAAATTTAAATACATAACGTTAAATTTATCAAAGGAAAAGGTCACTCAGCTTTCGCAAACTCAAGCCAAAGCGTGCAAACGTCGCGTCGCGTCGAATAGGAATTCGAATTCTTGTCAATCATGGATAGTGATACCGAAGCACCGATTAGAATATGTCAAAGAAATAAATACTCAAACTTCATGAATAATAAAGAGACACGCGACGCACGATCGATAGATGTATACTTGAATGGTAAAATTCCTACACATCGACACGTCGGCGAGGAATTACCGACTAATACGTATCGATTTTGTTCGGACAGAACAATTAATATAGACGTAGTTTGTAGTATTGAGTACGTCGTAGTATTGGACTATAAGATACACAATAACAAACAAAATGGCGGAGCATTACTGGAATGTTTTCCATAGTAATATTATGTAGACAATTCTCTTGGTTTTAGGGAAGATGATATAAGGAGTAGATTAATTATAGGTACTTAAAATTTCATCAAATAGATATAGCGGCACGTAGAGTTAAAATTCACGAGAAATCATATGCCATAAAACAGTAAAAAAATAAAAGTTAAAAAGGTACAGCTAAGTTTAATTCTGTGAAACTACGTAAAAGGCGTGGGTAAGTTTTTCATCACACTAATATAAATTATTAATTCTAACACATTTCTCCGCTCAAACCTACAAAGTTTACCCGTGGGAATTACGGCGATAATACGGGATAACTTTCTATATTATAATATACTTAAAAAAAAAACTTAAGGTGCAATAAAGAATGACTAATGCATAGCAATACATTTGTAGATTTAAAAGTTGTTTAATATACCTTTGGCCAACAGTATGATTTATGAATTCGTACAAAAAAGGCCACGTGGAGTTTACATAGCAGCGAAATAACAATACGGTTGTACGTATTTATGACGAAAGCATTCGAATATCTCGTGGCGCATCATCACGGTAGAAGACACGTGAATCATGATAGCGGCTCAAAGGCTCAATATAATCAATATTGAGCAACGTCATCGAATCGATAAGCACTGTTGATTTTACATTGTCTATAATTATTGCTACAAGGCCCTATAATGAACTGTAATTGTAGTAAAAGGTGAATGAAGATTGAAGAAAAGTCTGTAACGGACATAATATATTAGGTAATTAGATGAAAGCAAGAAATTATTGCTGTTAAAAATACAATATAGTAAAGTGTATGATTTGTGAACTCCCACTTATAAGTTAATGAAAGCAGTGTTATTTTTATTAATATAAATAGAAATGTTGTCCGGATGAAACAGAATGCGACAGTCGACGTTCTTTGATTCGATTGTTTTGAAATTTTCCAAGGAAATTACTAAGGAAACCGACCTATTTACGAATCGGTCAGGTCAACAAAGTTCTGTTATTTTGTAACATCATAAGTAATAACATTTTTGCGACGACATACCTTGTGACGTCATGAAACATATCATTTTTTTGAACTACAGATTTCCAAAAAAATTATCTTCTAATAGGTATTTAGATTCATCGTGAAAGTTGTTTGGAAAAGCTTATCTGAAAGAATTATTTCCTGCCTATTTAGTGGGCGTAGCCGTTGTCAAAGCACTATGTTATAAGGTTTTCATTAAAATTAATGGCGTGGTACAAAAATTAGCTATTATTTTAGTGGTTATAACTAACTTTTGGTATTTTTTTTTTTAATTAAATATTTAAAATTAATCATAGAACTCGTCCGAGGTTAAGTTTTTCAAAGTTCTTATTATAAATGTTATGCTATTATTAGAATTCTTGACAGTCGATATTACTTCACGAATGGAATTTTTTGAATTCGAATAACATGTCTTAATACTAACATAATACCAGTTATGTAGGTACGAATATGTCACAGCCAATCTCACACATTTCTACATCTTGCTTGCATACCGAGCGGTTTCCCTAACATTATTACAATATATGACATTATTCACCAGAAAATGGGAGCAAACTTTACGTCAATTTAACAGAAAAAAACTGTAATAACAAAGGGATTTGCAAATTATCATCGGTTTATTGAAAAAATCATTTTACATATTTATCTTATTGCAAATCTATCGATAAATGATATTCCCCATTTTGTTAAATATTGATACGATTTTATCAAAAGTTATGAACAAGAGGTAATTGCATGTATAAATATGTTGTGCCTGCAGCTATCTTGACATGAAACTTGTGTAAATAAAATTCATTTTTTTCAAGTTAATTATGATAACTTTTAAACAGATTTTCAAACAAATTATTTTACTGTCAGAGATAATAAAATAATCATAATTTTTAAACATATAACTAAATATACTTAATTGATAGTCGATATACCTACCTAAATTTTATGAAAATTGTTTTCAATACTAATCATTATTTTCAATTACCTTCAAAATATCCATTGTATTTTAATACACTTTATGGCTTTTCATCAAACGTAGGCGCCATGTTCATTAATCTTGATTAAGTTGAGTAATTAGAAGATAAATTGTTCGATTTCACGCTTTAAACAGGGACAATAAATAAGGAAATTAATTACCTATTTAATGACAATACCTATCTACTATAATTTCTTAAATTTCATACACAACCTACACACGTTTAAAGAAAACAGCTAATAACGCGTATAAATTCAGACTTTAATTACAATAATCGCTCTATCTTTTCTTGTTTTATTTCTTTCCTATACTGTAAAGGTTGCCTGGTAGAGATCGCTAGCTAACAATAAGGCCGCCCTTTGCTTATTAAAAATATATTGTATACTGTTGTTTTTTTATTTCAATAGCAATAAAGGATATTCATTTATTCATTCACATTTGACACCTCAAGTCTCTCTTAGAAGATTTATCGAAAAGAAATAGAAATCTATACTAATATTATAAAGCTGAAGAGTTTGTTTGTTTGTTTGTTTGAACGCTCTATTCTCGGGAACTACTGGTCCGATTTGAAAAATTCTTTCGGTGTTAGATAGCCCATTTATCGAGGAAGGTTATAGGCTATATATCATCACGCTACGACCAACAGGAGTGGAGCCACGGGGGTGAAACCGCGCGGAGCAGCTAGTAAACATATAATTTTATTCAGGTATGAATATTGTTTTATACCATTATTAAACACATCAAACATTTTACCTATCAATATCGTTTAACTATTTAATAGATCGATTTTTACAAATTAATGGTACGGTCTACTGTTCTTCCAAGGACGAAAGTGCGTTAGCCTACGATTTTAATACGACGTGTAGATATAATTGTTAAGTATATGTTTTATAATATTGATGTTGGATAGCAGTATTATAATTACAAAGGACTCTTCTATTATTCATATCTTAATATTATAAATGCGAAAGTAACTCTGTCTGTCTGTCTGTTACTCAATCACGCCTAAACTACTGAACCAATTTTCATGAAATTTGGTATGGGGATATTTTGATACCCGAGAAAGGACATAGGCTACTTTTTATCCCGGGAAAATGACGGAATCCCGGAAATCCTACGGGAACGGGAACTATGCGGGTTTTTCTTTGCAATTGACTGCGCGGGCGAAGCCGCGGGCGGAAACCTAGTACATACTATATAATGTTCTCACGGTACGTTCTTTCTATTCATTGTGTTATCATCAAATCCCTCTCATATTCACATCACAAATATAGGCAATCCTTAAGAATAAATAATCTCCACTATCCACTTCAATTATATATTTACTTTAATTTTCTTAGCATAAAAAATTTCTAACTAACGCATTCTTTATTATGTTTTCATTATGAATTATAGGAATAAGAGTATTTATTTCATTAAATAAATAACAAAATGGATAGAAACCATTATTTAATTGAGTAGATATCTCTAATATTTTGAAAATAACCTTTTTTACTGCTTCATTTTGCAATAAATTTGAAAGGAAATTCCTATAAATTAGTTAATCATTCATATAAATATATTCGTATAATGCTAAGAGCAATCACATACTACCTTTCTGATTTTTATCCTTTTATCTTAAAATATAATTACATTTGCTTTCACATTCATAAAAATCGACCATAAATGAAGTAATTCGGGTTAAAGTTACCTTCGACGTAACGATTCCCTAGTGAAAACTACAATCTTGTGGATGGTTTCTTATTTATTAAGAACATTCTCTATTGCGTTACAGAAATAACTCTTTCTACAAAAATATATAGAAATAAAATATTTTTTATTGAGCACAAAATAAAATTGGCTGCCAATTAATTCAAAACCTTTGAAAAGGATAGGTAGAAAAATAATATTTATATATAAAAATGAATCGCAAAATGTGTTGGTAAGCGCATAACTCGAGAACGGCTTAACCGATTTCGATAATTCTTTTTTTATTATATTCCTTGAAGTACGAAGATGGTTCTTATGTAGAGAAAACGTAAATATGTACCACGGGCGAAGCCGGGGCGGACCGCTAGTGTAAAATAAAAAACTGGCCGTGAATCTAAAATGGACGTACATTTTACATGTTAAAAGTTCAGCCAGTATCAATTTAAAAGTTGGTTATTTCTGCGATACACTCGAGGCTAAATCTGACTAGACTTCGTTATACTATTAGCATGTTAGGCGACAGTTCTGCAGAATTTAGGTCAATGACGAAGAGTCAAACATACTATACTTATAAGCTTGCTCTTAAATTCTCCTGTAGCAACTATAACTAGCTCGGTAGTCGGTTCCTACATCTTGATTCGAAGCTCAACTGACATATCTAGAACACGTCGCGTCAAAGTAAAAATATCCCTTCAGTTACTCAATTTAAAATAGCACAAACGTCAAATGTTACTCATCACAATTGTAGCATCTAAATCTAAATGAAAATATATTTCTATTAAGAACGGACAGGAAATGCGTTGGATTATATCTTTTCATTTCAAAAGATGCTTAGAAATTTGCGTTTCAAACGTTGATAATGATGTCTGATTAACATTGAGCCCTATTATACTGAATAATGAAACAATTTTTTAAAGCCGGCTGGGAGGGGCTTAGGCACGTCAGTTTACGTTTTGCCTACTGGCGGAATTTTAAAATATTTTTTATTTTGTTTTTGAATAAAACTGAAACATTAAGGTAGGTATGTATTATATCTTCCTTGCAATTCCTCGTCTATTCGTCGTCTATTATATAAATCCGTCATTTCAAACATTTTTAGTGCAATTAAAAAGTTTTTCGATATTGCAGTACAAGTTTAGTAGTCATCGCAGTCAATAAGTATCGTGTATCAACTATTTATCCATAGTTACTAATATTATAAATGCGAAAGTAACTCTGTCTGTCTGTCTGTTACTCAATCACGCCTTAACTACTGAACCAATTTGCATGAAATTCGGTATAGAGATATTTTGATACCCGAGAAAGGACATAGGATACTGGATAGGTTTTATCCCGGAAATCCTACGGGAACGGGCGGAAAGATAGTATTCAATAAGTACGCAAATATATTTAGTTTGTACATATTAGAATGTTAAATGTGAACAAACTCAATATTATAATACTAGTAGATATATACCATATTATATTGAATAGAACAAATTTTAGTTATTCTCGTAACAGCCACAGGCGAAGTAAATATCGTACAAATATCCTACGTCCTATCATTTCAAAAACTCAAGCGCTCTGAGTCGATAAATTTAGAATGTATTGATATTCGCACTTCCCTTTATCATTCTTTATCATATCCCTAAGGAAACATTCCGTTGAAAAACTTAAAGAGTTTCTGTAATACCCACCTTTCAGGCTTTCTTTATCGCTCCTTACTTTGACATTTTGTTTCCGCACGCATAAATTCAACTTCCGTGACGTAATAATTTAGTATAGTCGTTATCCAAACGCGTAGGTAATGAATAAATCGGAAATTGTTTTTGTACCTTTCAATTATCCTTAAAACTATAAAAAATATTTCTAAAATTTAGTTCATTTTTTGTTCTTTAAATAAAAGAAAATTTCTTTTTTAAGCAAACTTATTCTCTGCGATCGCCAATGGAAACCGAAATTACGCCTTTAAAAATGGATCGTTTAATTAACAAAACGTCAATCTAAAAGTTCTAGCATAATGATTTATGAATTCTCTTAAATCTATTTAGATTACAGAACGGGTTCTTTGTAAAACATTATTGCGAAATATTCTTTGTCTAAATGTTTGAATGTTAAAGTTAAAAAGAACAATTGATAAATTAATTGACTAGTTCAGCATTCAATAGAATTTTATACATTTAGTTTTTTATACTAGATAGGTACGTACCAATACTTTCAATAAACAAAACAATTATTTTATATAATTTCAAATGCCTTCAAGTATAGGTAGGTACTTTTGTGTTTATTTCATAGAGCTCTTATTTTACCTATAAAATAAAACATTATATTTCAAGATTAAATAAATACTAGAACAAAACTACTGTCCATTATTGTAGGTTGATATTTGAAAAAATCTCTAAACACAAATCAGAGAAAACATTCACCACAAAAATGAAATCAAAGCACCTCTTCGTATACGATATTTTACAAATAAGTAACTACCCATTGAGCGGTATGCACTAATAAACTAAATACGCTAAATGGATAAAGGGTGGACACGCGATACCATACAATTCCTTAATCCCAGATTGAGTAACAAACGCTTAATCGTTGATGCATAAACAGAATTACCGGGCTTCGGCCATCCATGTACCTATTAACAACTATTACTATGATTTACTTGCTACGTCAGAATCTATTTACTACGCTGACCCGAACTTCCTGTGCGGTACGGAAATTTGATATGCAATAGTTAGGAGTGATGGTACAATATCTAAAATATTGTTAAGGCTTTGTAGTGGAGAATAGGATTCATTGTTTATCGATTTTATAAAACGTATCAATGACAATGTGCTCCGTGAAGTATTCTAACGTTGATTTTCAGTTGGTTTTCAGTAATAAAGTAAATAAATCGCCTAGGAATTTATAATCCCGTACTAGAGAAGTTTTAAAGCAAAATTTAATACCATTAAAAATTACACACAAAAATTATTAGCACTTAAGCAAGTATGCGTTTTATGATAACGTTCATAAATTTTAAAGATTTATAATAATTTAAATATATATGTACCTAATAAGGAACTATCCCAGACCATAAATTGAATTAGATAACGCAAATGTAGCGACCATATATCAACTCTCGTGTCCTGATTAGTCACACTTTATTATAACGTCGCATAATTCAAGCCCAATCTCACCTAACAGTGCAAATCAAATGTTCATACAGGACTTCATTTGCAATTACCAAATGCTAGTTACCATTCGATAGTCAATAAACGACGTGAGCTTTTAGAAATGAAATACATTTGATCGGATTTTAAACGCAATTTATTTATATTATTTAACCCGACTAAATGTATAATACTCGCTCAAAATCAAACAGATGAAAATACTAGAGCGTTTGCGGTCATTATCCTCGGTTAGGCCACGTCCACACTGACCCAGCTGCTTCGCGCAGCAATTGCTTCGCGAGGCTGCTCGCTATGTAGAGTTTCATGAAAATGTCAAGAAAGAAAGTTAATGACCCGTTTTATATAACAAACCCTAGCGTAAGAGAGTAAGAACGATAATATAGGACCAGAGCGAAACAAAAACATGTTGGCATTACTCTTCTGAAGTTAGACAAATGCATATAGTTTTCCAACGAATTGGTCACTTGCTCCGTCTAATTTTACATTTCTATGTTGAGTGGGAATATTCCTCTCGTTGACATTAAAATTTTCTGCCAAAATTATCATCATATCAAACAGTAGATAAATTTCTAATAATTTTGAGCAATAACGGCGAGCAAGTACTTATTGTGCCACATTATAAAAACTTGTCAGTCTGTCTCATTAGTCATCATCATATTGATGTCAAGTTAATTATTATTTTATTTGCTTTTGCTCGCGTTTCAACGCGGGACCTATATTTTTCTACATGCGTGTCGATAAACATGATTGGCCAATTACAATATAGCAATTCGATTGTCATATGGAAAGTCTTCCTAAACGAAATTTGTTTTTACAAAAATAATAGTCCAATCATTTTATTCAGGTTATTGATGCTTCCGGTTGAGTTACATATTTTATTTACCATTTTGTTTATATCTTTTAAATAAAGTGCAGAGATGAAGATAGATAAACAAAAACTTTTCGAATAATTGATAATTTTTTAGAGGTGAAATACATAGAAACAACATAGGAATAAGCATTATAATATAACAATGTTATTAAAACTATTATTATATTTGATATCAGTTATCACTAATAAGATGTTAATACTGATATTAAAGTACCTATTCTTTATATTATTTAACAACCGTATATACAATATACATACACAAGAACTTCAAATCATCAACCCACGAAACTAAAACAAAGGTTTAGGCTACTTAGAGTACTATAATATTCTCTGTTAATAGTTTTAGGAAACTATCGATCCTCTAAACATTGGTTAGGATATGATAGCAGTTTCAATATTCAGCAAGCTTATCCTAACTTTGGCTACGTATTATCTACGACTTTTGAACTGTATCCAGTAATGTTTATTTATTTATAGAACTACATGTCCAGCTGTTGCCAGTATATTCGCACTAAATGACATTTTTTGTAGATCATCTTAAGTTGTATCACAGACTAATAATAATATACTACGTATACAAGTTGTATCTAAAAAAATGTATTGCGCATTCGTTACTCTTTATAAAAAGCGCAATAATATGTCTATGATGGTATCGTCACGTTCGTTACATTTACTTTCAGTGGGAAAAAACAGATGGACAAACTGAAATCGTAATAATTTTCTTTAGCTACAAAGGTTAGGTACATCTGTTTTTTGAATTTTCGAATTTTATAAAATCAATTGTAAAATTCAAATATAAATCTATATTACGTTGATAAAAGATTAATAAGTTCATATATAAATTAATTATGAATTGAATTTCGAATTTTACCATTTAATTCATTTTATAATTTAAATTTAAATATATTAAGTAAAGATTATTAAGTATTTTTTTTTTAATCTAACGAAGTTAATAAATTTAATTAGAAAGAATTAGGTAGTACAGATATTTTAAAATGTCAGATTTGGATACATTTTTTTAATGCACTTAGACTTCTGCCAGAATTTGATAGTAATGTTAAATAAATTACACAAATTTTATGGCAAAGAGCAAATCCTTCAAGTTAATTATAGAGAATATTTAGAAATATAGTTGTAGTTTTTATGTTCCCGGTTGTCCTTCCTGCTACCTTTAAATTATTTAAATTATCCATAGTTCCTAATAAAGATAGTAAAGTCCTAATTCCACCCTATCCTTTTGTGGCAATTCACGACGAGGATTTTATGTACATGGAGGCAGAATGCCCGAAGTCTGGCCTAGGGTATCTATGTGAGGACAAGCTGAACCATCATCAATCCAAAAATGACTGCGTGTATCACCTTATTACCACGCAACGAGTCGTCGCATCTTGTCTCTTCACGCCTGTGGAACTCGCAGCGCCCGCACTAGGAAAATTAGACGACGCCCACTACGTCATCAGTTTCCCCAAGCCATCAAAAATTCACCTATCATGCTCGCAAGATCAATATGACGTCATTAAAGGAAGCTACTTAGCCACAATACCCAAAAACTGCATTCTTCAAACGGAGGCTTTCAAGATAGTCAATCGAGAAGACCATATCAAAGGACAGATAATGAAAATTGCAAACCTGCTAGATTCCAGCCAATATAATACAGATGAAGAAGTTCTGAAGTTGAATTCGATAAATTTGGATAAATTGCACGCTAGTAACAGAGCTATATCAATGGAAATGCCTATCAGTACCAACAACGGATACGAGATTCTCTATATACAGCCTTCCATCATACCGATATATGTTATATTAATAACGAGTGCAGTTGCCCTAGTGACATGGTACGTCGTACGGAGAGTGCGTACATCAAAGCCTATTACTACGAGTGTTCATGGTAATCAAAGAGAAGAAATAGAACATCAATCGGCGGAGTGTGAAATAATCCAATAATCGCTGAACTTCAGGAGGGAGGTGTTATGTACTGTGTATACACGCCTTAACTATTAGAGGATGCATGGGGCCACCCAAGAAGGACTTGCACCTGTTAGCAATTGCGACATCGCGCACACCTGCGATTCCAGAGAGTGTTGCGGCAATCATCGCCACCGCGACGCTGTAGCTGCCCCGCCGAGGACGACGAGCACTTTTGTTCCAACATTGAACGGGAGGGACGTAGTTTAAGTTAGGAATAATTTATAATGTAATTTTTTTACAATAAATTATTAATAAGTAAATTTCGGTTTTTTTTGCGCCTTCGCGGGTCGGTCAATATAATTCATCTATAGTCTATACCATATATTTTGTATTCTGTTGTTTATTTATTTATTTATCATTATTTATTTATTTATTTATAAATACTTATTTAATAATTAATATAAAATACCTTTTTGTTAAAGTCATTTTTAAATCGCTCAATTAGAGAAAATTTCAGTGGAGATACTGATTTAAACTGTACATGTTTCATCAAATAAATATGTAAAAACTTACATGCGTCAATATCAAAACATTTTCAGTGTTACTTCATTACAATTTTCCGAAATAAATATGGATTAAGAACTGACTCACCTATTCAATATACCCAGTAGATATTATAGACGGAAACTTTCAGACGTCGATTTATATCCATTTTGTTGGAAAATAGTGAGGAAATGCAAATTACATGTTTTGCGTCCTTGCAATAGGGGACAATGCCTGTCAATCGACGTTTGTCGCGTCTCTTGGTCGCGTCTCAACAACAATAGTGCTGCACTTACAATTTTTATTGAAAATTTGTAGAACAGAATGTTGTTTCTTTGTTTGATTTTGCTACATAGAAATGGTAAACGCAAGGTTTAACTGGCCTTTAATTCTCGTATCTTGAATAGCCATTGAACTGTCTCTAATTACATAATTTTTTTACAAAATTTACTCTCATCTTAGACAATGTTTTTAAATTTAGACCCTTTACAGAAAAGAATTGACTTTTTTACAATAAATATTTTTTCAATTGTTGAACCCCAATAAAAATAGTTAAACGATGCAAGATAGTGGATTCTGCCTAGTGATTAAATATAAAACTGTTATTAAAATGCTATTTCGCTTAATAATTCAAGTTCAAGCGGAATTTATAATTAAAATTCGAGTGGGTTTTCAAAAGAATTTGTCATTTACGTAAGTTTTTCAAGTAATGTTTCCTGGCTCTTTTGATGTCATAATTTATATAAGATTCCACGCGTAGCCAAAAATAATGAACGAGTTGTTGTTTTCATATTAGGTATTGTTTAGGTATTATAAACCCTACATCACTTTGAATGGACCACCAATGACACATCACAATAGTTATCAAATACCATGTATGGTATTTAACCCATTGACCACCGAGCGGCCCGATCGGGCCGAGACACAATAGATTTTCTATTGTGTCTGTGATCCGAGGACTGACGGATTAAGAACAAACTCGTTGTAACATTAAAAGCTAATATCACGATATAAAACACATAAGCATGCCATATGACTTAGTATTCGTACATGGCTTCTCATCATGATCCCTCTTCCACGTGACCTAAATTTTCTAAAATAATAAACAAAAAAGATGTGTCACCAATTCCAATTGAAATTTATGTGAATAAACTCAAAAAATGTGAATATGTAGGTACTATAAGAAACGAATAAATAATAAAGACGAGACAATGGAATGATCGTGAGCTTAAATCGACTAGTAATAGAATTTTAGTCAATCGGATTGCCTTTGAATAAAATTATCGACGAGATATCTCGTAGATTGAATTCATATAATATTGTAGCAGTATTCCATCTAAGAATTATAATAGTCTTTCTAATCTATTCGTAATTTTACTAATACATCAATTTTAATTTTTATGCTTTTACCAAAACCATAAGAAAAATTTGTTAGTCTAAATAATTATTATGATTGAATTGTAAAGAAGGTAATAAACTTAAGACACATTAACTTCAAGCTAAATGAAACTTTGTATATTTTAGTAGAGCTAATTAATTATTTATTTTTATTGCCTTCAACTGAGAGGATTGTTACATTTTAATTGTCCCAAACATTGTAAGAGATAGTGTACAAAATTAAATACGGTATATTTAGTTTTATTTTATGAATCGTCATAATGTGGACATGAATATTAATATATTTTTACGTTTATGCAGAAAATATTCAAAGCGCGATGAAGGTAGACTAGATTTTATACCCGTGAAAGAACATAAATTTAACTAGTGTTTTGTCGTGACAAACTCTCATTTCTTTTTGGTAGTAAAGCCTGTCTATACAACCTATACAGTATTTAGCGTTTCAGTACATTGATGTAATTAATTTTCAAGGTCTTTGGCAGGTGTATGAAAATTACATAATTTATTACTTTTATTACCACCTTTGTTTCCAATTTCGTTTAATTTCAGTTATTAAAATTAGTTTTTTTTATATATATTTTAACATAGATACGTCTTTGGTCATAATATTATGGTATGTGAAAGGCATGTTTTGTATTAAAATTAGAATCTCTTATTGTATTGTATTTTTATTCTTTTAATAGGATTGAGCCTGCTAGGGGTTAACAAACTACACTTTAATCGTATTTTGCAAAAATAAGACAAATCAATCTTGAAAGAGTAGTAAAAGAGAATAATTTTAAACGTCGATTTTAATTATCTGTATGTTTTCTTAATTTATTATTGGTTTTTGTGGTCACACTATTATATTATGAGAGCGGAATTAATAAGTAGCAAAATATTGTATAAAAAGTATTGTATATCTCTTTATTGTATGGAATATTTTCGTGTTAATATTCCCCGTCAACATAGCACTTTATTTCCAAAGCAAGTATCAAAGTTAAGTATTCTAAAAGGTTCTTTGATAGACTGCACTATAATATTAAATCCCGTCTTGTTTGAATATGCATTAAACCCACTTGTGTTCGCGAAGCTTCTCCATTTCACGACTGAACTAGGATTTTATAGTGAATAATTAAATTTTATTCGCTATTTAGAGAAACAACATTTTAAAGTAAACTTCCAGTAACTAGATGTAGCAAATAAATATGTATATTAATTAAATGTACACCAATTAGCGTATCTTATTTGTTTTTATTTCACCCCAATGTACTTTATATTCAGTTAATACAAATCGTTTGAAAATAGTATATTTTCCATAAGTAGATACAAAATTTGTGTTTTCGCTTCTAAAACAAAAAGTTCTGCAGCAATAAATTTGAGCTCACATTTTAGAATTTATGTACCTAACCCTTTAAATGTTTAAGCACTTAAAAATATACGTAACTAGATTTCCGCCCGCGGCTTCGCCCGCGTTTTCAAAGGAAAACCCGCATAATTCCCGTTCCCGTGGGATTTCCGGGATAAAACCTATCCTATGTGTTAATCCAAGTTACCCTCTATATGTGTGCTAAATTTTATTGTAATCGGTTCAGTAGTTTTTACGTGAAAGAGTAACAAACATCCATACATCCATACATCCATACATCCATACATCCTTACAAACTTTCGCCTTTATAATATATATTAGATGATTATTATAATTCATCATTTTTGTAGATAGAGGCATTCTAAAATTATCTATGTGTCGCACCCAAGGTTTTAATGAAATTTATTCCAGAAAATCGCGGCTATTACTTTTGCCATACACTTATCTTAATTACATGACTACACCTAGGCACATACATTAAAATATTACACAATATAAAAAAGCTCTACATATTTCTTATTTAATTTATAATATTAAATTCTAACTACCTAAACCTATACTCGTAAAATAATGCGCTCTGATTTGAAAAATATGATAAAATTCGTACCTTATAAACCTAATTTTTAACTGTTAATTTTCCATAATTTGGCTTTCAGGAAATTTGTTTTAATCATAGATAATAACAAAGCTCACAGACGGCAGAGGACTCTATTTCTTGTATAGTATTACCAAAGTCAAAATTCTCCTTTAATAAACATTTAACAGCGTACCTTTTACACAAACAGAAACACGTTTAAACTTTCCGTTGCTCGTTGTATCTACGCACTTAGTCTGGTTTTGGCTTCAATATAATATTATGTACCTACTAGCTTTCCGCCCGCGGCTTCGCCCGCGTTTTCAGAGAAAACCCCGCATAGTTCCCTTCCCCGTGAGATTTCCGGGATAAAAACTATCCTTTCTCTCAAGTTGGATCGAATTGCACATGGTGTGCGAATTTTATTATAATCGGTTAAGTGGTTTAGGAGTCCATTGAGGACAAACATTGTGACACGAGATTTAATATATATTAAGATTTATTTAAATATTTATTTTCGTAACAAAATATACATTATTTATTTATAAGTACTACTATTTATGATTTTATTTATTATGCTTTTTTATTCTATTTATATTTATTAATTTATAACCTATATTGAATTTTAACATTACATCTTTTTATAACTGGATAATAATATAAATAAGGTGTCGCTGAAAATCAGCTCTGCAGTGAAAGTCTATGCTTTCACTGTAAAATGCTGAGCGGCATTCCTTTTAGCTTGTAGGTTTAAATTTTTATTTATTTGTAATTAAGTAGTTTGTAAGTACATAGATTGTTAATTTTTAATGAACCTGGCCAGCTTGCTAATAAAGATTTATTGTTATTATTTATTATTTTATTAAAATGGAGGTACAACTGATAGACGACTTAAAGCTAGCCCTGAATAGTATTACATTCTTATATATATAATATATATGTATGTATATTATATATATATGTATAAACTTTTCTAATTACAGAAACCACATAGTTATTTTATACAAAAGTAATTGATCTCTTATAGCCATACATACTCTTTCATAATATATTATGGCATTTAAAAAAAATAAAGACTTTTCTTCTTATTATCTTCTTCTTATTTATATTTAGATCTATCTTCTTCTTATTTATATTTAGATGAACATATGTATTTCAGTTTTACTTGTATGGTGCTTGAATAGAAGAAATACATTATTCAAACTACAATTTATTATTCTCTCCAAATTTAAAATTACACGAAAATCTGACCAGCCGTTATTGCGTGAAAGATTTACACACCACGGGTAGTCTTGGTTTCACCTTTTTAGAAGTAGTTTCAGCCATATAAAACCTGTTACATGTATACCATAATATAAAAGTAGATTAATAATGTTAATAGCGAGTTATTTTAATAAAATATATCTACTTAATCTATTTTGAACTTCAGCCAGACGTATTAATTGTACCGATGAAAGTTAAATATTCAATTTATTAGTAATAACATTTGTCAAAACATACGAACATGAAGGCAATTACTTAGCTAAGTAATTACATTCTGACATTTTTGTAATGACGACTCTACTCACCTTATCATAGTTTATCATATTTGTACTTGAATACAATGTCGAACAGACAATATACCATTAATTCAGTTTTAACTTCGACGGGTATCAATATAAAGGTTACTGAAATTTGAAAAATAATTTAAATACTATTTAAAGTTATTTTATTTTATATTATTAAAATTTTTAGCAAAATTTAATACTGTAAAATATATATTAAACATTTAATTACTTACCTGTCCAATGAATAAATTTCAGGACGCCAGCCCAACTATCTCCACTCGCGTACACTTCGAAAACTTATCAAGAATTCGCTCAAACTCACAAACACAATTTATTCTTCCATTAAAATCACTTAGAACTAATAAACATTATTCTATTGTCAATATAGAATGGTTCAAAGGGAGGTTTGTGTAGGAAAAGCTACATCAAACATCGATATTAAAAATTCACGGAGCCTCGAACGTCGTGACGCGTGCTCTATGTCGCGCATTCAGACTTCAACTGAAGCTAATGGGCGGGCGGCGGCTCCGTTGGGGTATATTCAAAGTTAACCCATAATAGCTTAGTTTTTACGATAGAAAATTGGAAAAATTCACCCCGAGTAAACAGGTCAATTTAACACAGCGATGTATTAATATAGTTCTAATATAAGCCCATGTCTGATACGGGTATTACTGAATTCAGAAGTGTACGACAATTTATTCATGCTTATAAAAGTTTATTTTCTTACATTATTAGAGTAGGAAAAGAAAGCAGTTGTTTAGCAATATATTTCTTTATAGCCAGTGGGTGTAACAAAAATAGCTCTATTGTTTATGACATTTCATAACGAGTTTAGAAATGTTGTATTCATGGAAATAAAACTTGGTCTAGTTAAAGAATTTTAAATGGCCCTACCTACTCCTATAAAAAATTACTCACAAATTATATCGAATCAGTCGAATGTAATTAATAAACGAAAAAGCATTGTTTATGTTCATAAGCATATACATATAATAATACTATGTATCCTGATTTCCAATAACACCTTTTCAAAATCCAATTACAAAAAATAATAATGAAAACCACACATTTCCCTTTATTTTTAAATTTCATATCAAAATATAAAAATAGTCTTATAAGCAATGTTGGAAATTGAAATTGTATCGTAAATCAATCAATCTATGAAAAATTACAGTTACAATGGAATCAATAAGTTCAATTATTCCTTAGTGCAGGAAAGCTCCCCGTATTGGGTCAAGGGGACATCTAATATTTAGATATGCTTTCCAACTAATTTAAACTACATTGTGTTTTGTTTTTATTATTTAACCCCTTTTAATGTTACTGGCCATAATATAGTGATGATTACATTGAGGACTGATAAAAATGTTCTAAAATAGAATAGCGGGCGCTGATTTTTATATTTTCTCTGAGCTTTTTTTGCGTTTTACATGATACAACGTATGGACAACTTTGACAGTTTACACATCAAATTAAAATAGCCTGTATTCATTAATATTATACAAGCATGTAAAATATGTGAAAGTTTAAACTTTGAAATAATAACTCTTTATTGGGTTTTACTTCTTTTCAAGAATTATTATATTATTACATATAAGTGTCATAATAATATTATAGAACTCTTTCCTATCATAAAGATAGGTGTATCATCTGAAAAATAATACAAAGTCACGAACAAACGTAGAAATTAATATAGGTTTCTCTTCTTATATTATTATATCAATATTCGACGGATAAACTAAATTACTAGTACCTAAATACCCTCAGAGATTAATTTACATACATATCCATAATTGATTTCCATTTTATGCTAAATGGTATCCAATCAAAGCTAAAAATCCGATACAGTAACGATTTTATTGCTTGTTGAAGGGACACGTGTAGGCAGTTTTTATTTTTATTTTATCTACAGCGTTCAATGATTAGTCCTTTCAAATCAAGGTTTAATATTGAATTTTATTAATTTTGAAGTGAAACTTCTATTCGTTGAGAGTAAAATTTCGAGGTCGCGTCATGGGAATACCGTCACGGCATGGAGTAAGGCGACGATTTTGGTATCTTTGAATCTTGCGAAAGAAGTTTCACTTCTGACACGTGTGCTCGGCACAGATGTTCTTTTTTTATAAATTCATGTATCAACCAAAATATGTTAGAAGCAAAATATGTAAATAAAATATCGTCCTCATTTGTCGTTGAGACGTCCACTGCTGGACAAAGGCCTCCTTTAAATATTTCTAGTAGAATAATGTATTAAACAAGAATAAGATCCCTAGCTTTATCTTTTTTTTCTGATTTTTAATGTGCATAAAAGTAAAGAGTAACGAGTTTATTATTTTGAGCATGCACTTGTACACGCACCTGTTTCATTGTGATAAAAAATTATATCTATACGGTTTCATTATCAATAAAAAAATAAACTTTTTAACTATTGTTACGACTCTCCTATATTGATATCAATGTAAAAATGGAATAAGGGATGCATATTTAAGACGTTTTACATAGGATTATGATGTTTTTTGTAAAAAACAAACAGAATAAATACCTAGCTGATAGAACCTTGTTTTTGCACTTTCAGACGAAGGTCGAACAAAAATGTTCCAAGTCAATCAACACCTTTATTTTTAGATAGAGCTCTTAGCAGTCTATAAACTAAAGTTTATAAACTGTAAGGAGTTTACGTAATTCTGTTTATAACTTGTCCAATTTACTGCTTGATATTGACGGGTATATTTCATTACGATTTATTACCTCTACCGAGCGAATTGTTTACATAACATCAATTGTAGAATTAGACTTTACAATTAAATGAATATTTCTAAGAACCCAACAAAGATCCTGACTTTCACAACATAAGGAAAAGTAACGGTGTAGCAATGTAGTGTGGCAATAATAAAATGAATGTTGATTTATTTTTTACTAAGAAATATAAACTTTTTTAACCCTCTTTTATAACTTGACATTTTAGTTTTGTTTGGTCTATACATTCATAAAAATATATCTTTCTCTCAGAAAATTCCAAGGCATGATGGGACCCATTAAACCCTGATTTCAACTTTTTCGTTAGGTTAGAAATTATAAGAAAATTATTTTAATTACATACAATTTAATTAACCTACTCGCGTTATAAGAAAATTTATATTAACGACTTGAAAATTACCGCAGTTAAACCGTAATAACTATTTCAGTAATCTATGATCAAATTATAAAGCTGAAGAGTTTGTTTGTTTGAACGCGCTAATCTCAGGAACTAATAATGTGTCCTATTTGAAAAAATTCTTTCACTGTTAGATAGCCCATTCATCGAGAAAGGCTAGGCTATATGTATTATATCATCACGCTAAGACCAACAGGAGCGGAGCCACGCGGGTGAAACCGCGGAGCGCAGATAGTCATGATGAAACTCAAAAATTCGTCTCTACGAGGCGAGATTTTTATAACGAAGAAACTTACCTAAAGCTAGAACTTACCCAGTAGATAAATAAACTTATTTGTGACTTGCTTCATACAACAAATATATTTATTGTTCATTTCGTGGCATTATTGGTATCTCTTAAATGTCGGGAAAAGTGAACGAAAATAAAAATCGTTTATTCACATTTATGGCACGAAAAGTTCCGTTTCCAAATTTTTATTAGCTAATTGGATTCGACTTCAAGTCGACTCAGAATTCTTACTTCAATCAAAATTCGAAGAAAGTGCCCAAATTGGTTCGTTAATAAAAAGGCCGAGTAAATTGAAATAATCCACTTTTCCCGGACATATTTTTTACTAGCTGCTTCCCTCAGTTTCACCCCCGTGACTCCACTCCTGTTGTTCTTAGCGTGATGATATATAGCCTTCCTCGAAAAATGGGCTATCGAACACCGAAAGAATTTTTCAAATCGGACCATTTACCGTTCCTGAGATTAGCGCGTTCAAACAAACAAATAAACAAACTCTTCAGCTTTATAATATTAGTATAGATTTAATACGTTATCAGTATTCAGTCTCTGATTTTTAATTTTATTTACTTAACGTTTTTTACGAGGTCTTATCTTATTATTGACTTTGATATCTAGTTTTAAGATACGTGTCAGATTACTGGATTGATTAATCTGTAATCTGTAACATTATAAAATTCATAAAAAATTGATTATTTTTATTGAGCGATTGATATGCCTTGATATTTTAATAATTATCCTATTTTGCAGGACTTCAAAATGTAAGAATAAAACTCAGGAAATTTGTATCACAAATTTATTTTCTTTTTACATAAAAACACTTTTATCACTTCTCAGCAATCTTCATTACGCGTGTCAACCTTACAGTCTTGACTGAAACAAAAAAAAAGATGAATTAGTTTCATTGTTACAATGTTTTATATGAAAATTTTTAATTCGATTTGACAAAAAAGTTTTGTTATTTTCAACTCAATCAAACTTTTGATATTGGACATACATACATGAATATTATTATTATCATTCTTCCAAATTAAAACTGAAGAATTTAAAAAATAATGTGTGCGTGTACTAGTGTACACACGTATGAAGTGAAACTTCTTTATGACCTTATTTTTTCAAAAAATAATTTTCTATATGTAACTTTACAGAATTACGTCGAATCACGCGTGGTAGGGATAAGAAAAAGATGGCGTGTAACGGAAAAATTTCACGCGTAACGAAAAAATGTTACAATAAATTTTTTTCCAAGCCCGAATAAAGAAGTTTCTCTTCAAAAATGTAAAATGTAACTCAATTTACCTCATTTCCGCGGTGGATAGCCAGAACCATGTCTTGTTCGTTGGCACCAATGTGAATTTGGGCGCGTCCATTGCCGTCGACAGTGATAGTTTTGCCGGTACAGCCGTTGTTAACCTTTGCTCCTGAGATCACGTCGCAGTATCTACCAGCTGGCAGGCAAGTCTAGAACAAAATATAGTAAAGTGAGAAAGAATTGAATATTAAAAAACTAAACTAATGTAAAAGTAGATATTGTATTAAAGGCTTCTTACAAAGATTTGGGCACAGACGTGGCAGTAAAATAAATACAGCATACAGTAGATTATTTCGCAAAATATAAATCAATTTATCAAGATATAGTTAACGTTAGGTACAGTTAATGTACTTTATAAAATAACATTTTACCTAAGATTATTTATTATTTATTTCAGATTTTGTACAAGTCAGTTCAATACATTTATATTGAATTGAAAAATTCGTCAACACTTATTCGATTGGGAAAAATGTAGTGAATTTTCGCGCGTGGAGTTTCACGAGCGATTCAATTCAACTACTCTACAAATCTAAGCGGACAATGCTGAAATTCCATTTCATTTTCAAATAAAAGTTACCAGAAGCAAAATGTAAACGTCATGGTGATGAATGCTCTGCATCTTCATCAGTGGAGGACTATACAGTATGAAAGAGGAGTTAATACAATCATAATTATCTCGTAATAACTCACGAAAAAGCTCAAGTTCTACTTAAACGTAAATCGCCCTGTCTTTCATTACCCTAATCTTGTTCTGTCTCCTCTTATTTTACTAAGGAATAACGTAGTTTACTTTTATAAAATAATTTGACATCAACAAGGTGAAAACCCACGCTATAAATTATTATAATGTGACCTTTTCTTGGTCAAGTCTCTATATCATTCCTTGTAAAACGAATATAATTATTATTTTTCCAAAATCCCACCCACAATAAGGAGCTATGAAAAAGATCTGTAGACGTTTCCATTTGCAAACTAGTGCGGAATAAGAGCGTAAAATTCCTTTTTCCTAAGACTTGTCCCTAACGTAAACCGCTGAGACGAATAGAATAATACAATTGCGTTTCATTTCTACCTCGTGGGGTATTATTTTACTCTCCTCGACATTTATTTAGTAAAAGTTATATCATTTATGTAGTGACATTTTAAGAAGTACGAGTTTTATGATACTTGATTTAACCTTAGGATTTAACAGATTACACATGACATAAATTAATTCTATTTAGATGGAACTTAATTGTGTTTTTTTAAAGATAATATTAAAAAAATCTAGACATAGATCGGACTGTTGTTAATATTAAAAAAACATATGATATTGAAGTATCTAACACACTATTAATCATTAAATTATAGTTTTTGTGTCTAAGTTGTCTTCCCTAAAACGCCAAATTATGTATTAGATATTTAATTAACAAACCTGCAAGCTCTGGTTCAAGTCGCGGTTCTCGTTGTTAAAAGCGACGAAACCTTGTCCACCACGGCAGAAGGCGATCTGGTTGTTTCCATTGTCCCACCAGTTTGAGAGCCCAGTGTTGCCGGCTGCGTTCCTGAATGCTACCATCTGGTAGATCTGTCTCCAGCGATGTTCGCACACCCAGCCGTTGCCGCAGCTGTTGTCCTGTAAGATAGAATAGTTTATTGCATATATCCTGTAAATTTGATACAATAAAGTAAATATATTATTGCATAAATATCCTATACATTTCGATGCAATAAACAGATAGGTCATGCTTTAGTGGACACAGAATTAACACATAAATTAATGTATTTTAAAAAAAACGATAAAACACGCTTAAACTCATGATATTATTGTATTGTCACCGATCCTTGATAAGTGTGCAAAGTTTGATTAAAATCTGTCCATTTAAAGGGAGTCAAATTCAAATCTAAGAGTCTTTTACATACAAACATGTAGGTGCAAATGTCTGATAGAATAGGAAACCTTACGGGTACTGTGAAAGACTGCACTATTTTTGTATAAATATTATTATAAAGCTACGTATTTTAAAATTTATTTCGTACTTATATCGCTGCTTAAATATATCATATTATTTTTGTATGGTAAGCAGACTCCCGGTGTCAGTCCTGTGTCTGACACCTATCACGGGTCTCATTATATTCCTCTAATCTCATGTAAATAACAATATTGAAATAGAAATAGTCACTTTGATAACAGCTATAATTTTGTATCGATCTAAATTTAATATGAATCATAAATTATTTATTAAATTGAACAAAACTATGAAGTACTTATTGCTAATCTGATTCTGAAAATTGATGTGAAAAAGAAGTTTCGAAGAAAAGATATTTCTAGAACCTAGAAACCGTTTGTATTTGTCATCAAAGTATCGCGTTAATATCATTGTATTTTTTGTGAAGCGTTATATTGTTGCCTTTACCAAGAACTTGAGTAAACAAGCTATTAACAAGATGTTTATTTAAAGACGAACTAAAGTGCTTTTGTTCGGTTTTTTCTTGTACACTAACAAGATTATTAACTGGCGATACACTTACCAAAAATAACTCTACTTGTTATTATTATTTTTATAGTGTTTAACTTTTAGATAGTTATCAAAGCTTTCAATTTATTTAGACAAAGTACATCACGTCTTACTAAAAAAAAATATAATTATTCATGTTAAAATGTATTTGTATGTATATTTTATATAATTTCAACACATAATTGTATTTAGTTTATGTTTTTATGTCAAACCTTATGAACTATTTATTACATTGAACAAAAATGCTATCCCTATTATATTATAACTAGCGATCCGCCCCGGCTTCGCCCGTGGTACATATTTACGTTTTCTCTACATAAGAACAATCCTCATACTTCAAGGAATATAATAAAAAAAGAATTATCGAAATCGGTTCAGCCGTTCTCAAGTTATGCGCTTACCAACACATTTTGGGATTCATTTTTATATTATAGAATATATAGATTATATATAGATATACACACAACACATGTATGTGTAAACAGAATTTTAACCAGATATTGAAAATTCTTACAGAGTTGATGGTCGGCGAACGAATGTTTCCATTAGAGTCCATCGGAGGTCCTGCTTCTGTGTCCGTAAAGTGGAAGCTGCTCATCAGTTGAGCGACACCATAAGGATGCGCCAACATGAAGGCAATCGCTCCCTTGTATTGCTTCGGGGTCTTGTGGGTTAGAATGTTACCACCAGCACCGTGACCACGTTGGTTGTCGTGGTTGTCAATGAAGACGAGCGCGTCGTTGGACGCTAGGAGGGACCAGCTTGGACCCCAGTTGGATAGCCATCTGGAATTTCAGGTTTTGTTAAACTTGGTACGTACAGAAGTAGTTTAAAATATGACTCAATCAATATTAGTACAGAGGACTGACTATAGCTTATTTTAAGAGTAGTCTCCTCCAGCTTACTTACTTTTTCTATTTTTAGTAGATAAACTCCCATGAAAAGCAGTGATTTTGCTGTTTAAAGACATGAAGATTTTTATGTTACATGACAATATTTAGTGCATAAATTTTTTAATAATAATAATCTGTACTTCAAGAGCCTATTTTTGTCAGTTTCACTGTTATTACTATACATGAAAGTAGTAGTAATAATAAACGAAGAATAAAACTACAAACATCTACGTAATATCTCTTTTTAAAAACATTTGTTATAAAATTGTGCTTCAAATACATAAAAATAATATGAAACTAGTGGAATATGTTGTAAAGCACATTAATATTAACCACTGAGTTACAATATCAATAGATATTGTATATTGAAAGCAATTTATAAATAGAATGAAAACAATTGAAGTATTGGAGAAATGTATTAGCTTTAATTGTTTCTATCTAATTGTATTAATTCAAAAAGTATAAAGAGAGGGAATTGTTATTGATTATAACATTAATTATTAATCTATTAATAACACTCGGAATTATTGAATTCAGAGAAAAGACTCATTTGTTAGACTGAATTGAAAAATTGGATTTAATATCTTAAACTACAATGCTCTACAATTTTTTATCAGTTCTTCCATTTCACGATAATAAAATGGGAGTAAATCTACTTTCTTTAATACGACATTTTACTGACCATTATAGACAAATTTCATCAGTCATTTTAAAAATTGCTCAAATTAATAATGCATGTCATTGAAATCTGCAAAATTCCATTGACCGTTCAAATCAAAACTGAAATCAAAACATACCTAAGTTGATTCTGTCCCCTGAAAGCTCTGCTCAGTTCCATGCCGAATCTGAATTCAGTGACTGCCGCTAGGGGAGTGTACTCATTCCTGCTAATAGCTTCTCCGCCAAGATCAATTACTTCTTGGAAGATGTACGGGCGGGCTCCCTGGGGGAAGCCGTGGCTGGGGTTCAGGTTGTGTAGCCTGTCGTAGATGACGCGCAGGTCTCCGGGCCACATGTGTTTGGCTGCGTCGATTCTGCAGGAATAGGGAAGTTTTGGTAAAATTGTTGTAAAGTATAAGTTATTCGTGGATAATTATGATACTATTCAAGAACATTTTATAATGATGTGAAAAAATATGGAACCTGTAAAATTATTACAACGATGTAAAAATTTGATGAAATCGGAGACAGAGATAATAAACAAAATTATTTGGTTTAGTTTTATGTATTAGTATAAAGAAAAGCACATTAAAATTTTCCTATCCGTAACGTAAATATCTAAAACTTTACATAAATCCTCTCATATAAAATACTTATAAAGCAGACAACGGCACACGAAAAAAAATTGGTTGTCTGTAAAGTCGGTTTACTGACGATAGTTGAACGTGACAACGTCCGATTGTGCTTCTTTGTCGCTCGTTCCGCGCTCTCGCTTGCACTTCAAGCCTTACGTGGAACGCCTCAGCGAGGTAACGCCGCATGAGTCATGTTTTTTCGTGCGTGCAGCCGGCTTTATCGAATTATAAGACGTTGTCACGTCAAAAAATTGAAAGGTATTATTTCTAAATCTTTTTATCATGCACTGTACTAGACACACTACGAAAATTATTTTTCTGAAATATATTTTATTTATTAAAATAAGGATTTATAATTCTTTGTTTTTCTTTGTGAAAACTGGTTCACAGAATTGGCTAAGTTTGTAGGTATGTAGTGTAATTAATTAGGGAATAACAATTATAGGCTATAATATTTTAGTACCTATTTCGCCATTAAAGTAGCTATATAAATAATTTTACTGCGCCATAATAAATCACAATAGGATCAGTATAAATAATTTTACTGCATCAGAATAAATAGCTCCAACACACCCGCCAATTAATAGCAATGGATCGCTTATGTAACTGAACTATTTACGTAGCCTCTAGGCGTTAAAAATGAAACGAAAATACTGCAGATTTAAAAGGTAATGTTTAAACTGTTACAAATAACAATATGGGAAACAAAAAACAATAATACATTGTTGATTTCGTTTAACTTTTTAGTGAACATTTATAGTAATGGCCAATTTGTTCCAACGATTTTTATTGCGAGATATGTCTTTAATAAACCGAATGAATCCTACTAATGTCTTCCCTATTAATTTTAATGACGTTGTGCTTCTATACAGCATGGATAAAAGTTATAACATCTTATTACTCGTCTTATTGTACTAACTAACATATTGTAAATATTTTTGTTCCAGGTCATTCAAAGAGGTTGACCAGCACTAATGTCAAGATATCGAAGTATATAACAACTCAACTCATTTTAATAATATAATTTATATTGTGTTAAACCTGTTATACCATTCATTTTAATAATTCCTTTTGTAATCCAAATAACCTAAAACATTGGATTCAATCTCAATTTCACTTACGAGTAATACAATGTGCTCTACAAATAAAGCTCTATTTCCATAAAACATTAGTGTAGTTCTTACCTGAAACCAGCAACACCCATATCAATGAGACGGTTCATGAAACCGACAATCTGTCCCCTCACATATTCAGATCCTTGGTTCAAGTCCTTGAGACCAGACAGCTCGCAGTTACGTACCTTTAAATAATTAATTGACACTTAAAACTTCCATTAAATGATTAGAATTGTAGGATCTAGTTTTAGACTAAGGATCTACTCAATTGTGGCATGGGTAATGGGTATGAAATAGTTCATGCGGACAAGAAGGTCAACTAGATGTCCCAAAAAGTTTAAATATTGAATGTATGGATTTGTAATTACCTACTTAATATTATGATACTCATTTTAAATAGATACACGTCAGTAGATAACTATTGTATGTGTTACAAATTGAATCGAGATACGTGTGGTATTATGTGCAAATGAATGTATGAAAATTACATAAATAAAGAAAATCTTATACATATTTTATTAAAAAATAGGGTCACCAAGCGAACAAACTATCGTATTCAGAAAAATGTAATTACTGAAGGTAGTACGCAATTATCAAACCACGGAGTAATTACTGAGTCTCCACTCAGCTCATCGTTTTTTTGCCAGGTAGAAAGAAACCCCTGGAAAATTCTTCATTTTAATGAGACACAATTTTCATTAATATTTAAATTATTTTTTTATATGCTTTATAATGCTGTTGAACCACTGATTATCCAGTTTCTACACAAAACTTTTCAATTGCATTAAAATACATTTCTCCGAAAAAAAAACGTTTCATATATTCTTGTTTTATTGTCCAGCAAACACACACAATGCCATCAATAAAAGAGTAGATTATACGCACCTACGACTTAATATTTCATAGTCATAATTGAAATCCTTATTTTTTAAATTTCATATCCATACCGTCCTTACAACTGATATTATAAATGCAAAAGTTTGTTTGTTTGCGTCCCTATCACATTGCAACAGAGCCATTTTATGATATTATGTTTGTGTTTAAAGATAGATTCCTACCTATCTTCAGACAGAAGCTTCCCAGCTTACTCTATCATATGAACTTACTCTATCAGCACAGCATGCGTAGTCATTTCCACCGATGACGCAGTTAGGCCAGTTGAAATCGTTCCTGCCGTATGGCACGCCAGGGTAATGCCAGTTGCCGAAGTTAGCAGTACTACCACCGGTACCAACGTTCTCGTTCCACGTTCCTGTCATGTGGTTGATGATGGCGTCTACGTAAATCCTGTTGGTAATATTATTATTAGATACAATTGATTCGGTATTTATAGCTATAACATAATACAATAACAGAGGAGGAATATATTTTATATTAAGAATTACATGTAACACATGATCACTTATGAAGTAATTTATGATTACCCAAGTCCCCCAAGTCAAAGCTATGCGTCTTGAATAAGTTTAAATAAAACTTGATTCGTGTGCGAATTAGATTCTACGGCACGTTTTGTTTTTCTAAGAAAAAATATAGCTAAGTTACGTTCATGTTAAACAGTGTTAAATTTATTTATTTTATTTAAAATCAATAATAATCATAATTAATTCACCTCTAGCGAGAAATTGATAATAACCGGCTCAGACTGATCTGCGTAATCCGATAATAATCATTGTTCATCTAGTTTTGAATATAACATTGCTAAATTGTATTATATATTATTATATATTGTATTATATATTATTATAGAGGCAATTTGGGAGAGAATTTATTCAATGTAACCCTTTTTTCTTTGTACTAATGTTTAGCTTTGCAGACGCATTAAGTATTCTGTTAATTATTAACTGTGTGCCTAATGTGTCTTCACATTACAATTATAGTTTAACTACGTAATTTTGTTTTCAAAGTTATATGTTATTAATTAAGCAGTCAAAATTATTACTTTTTCAGACGTCTTCAAAGCTTTAGAGGCGATTTTTTAAATGAATTGCTCCTTACCTAACACCGGCGTTATTACAGCGACGGACCATGTCTCTGAATTGTTGCTCATTGCCAGACCGTGTGACCAGACGGTATGAAATGGGCTGGTAGCGTTCCCACCATGGGCGGTTCTTAGACCAAATCACCAAGTTTTCATTTGGGGGAGAGATCTGTGAATAAGAAATTAAATTAATGGTAGCAATTGTTTTTGCAGTATCAAAAACATAACAGAAGTAGTAACGCCAAGCAAATAATATTATCGCATATTTTAGATATACGTAGATAAAAATGAAACTTTTAATGTTATAAATTTGGACAATCCTAATCTAGATTCTTTATTTCGATTTAAAATAATTGATATGATCTCTTACTCATCTAGATTGGATAAAAAATATTTTGCACCTGGATGGAATCGTATCAATATACTAACATTGTATTGAACAAGACGAATATAATAAATGCTTATACAAAGTACCTACTCCAAAATAAAGCGATTCTAATCAAAAGCAATTATCGATACTAAGAAAATCGAATAAAATCGATGTCTGTAGTTTTTCACCATATAATCAGATGAACAGATATAATTTGGAACTTCGAGATAAATTAGGGACAGATGACAAATTAATGTGGAAAACTCATTAGACATACTTTTATTTACTTTTGTACTGAAATACTTGAATAGTCCATCTTATACTTTATTAAACACTAGCTGTGCCGCGCGGTTTCACCCGCCCCTGTTGGTTTGCATGATGATATATAGCCTATATTACTCATGGATAATGTAGCTTTCGAATGGTCAAAGAATTTTTAAAATCGGTCCAGTAGTTTATGAGCCTATTCATTACAACCAAACAAACAAAGTTTTCTTCTTTATAATATTAGTGTAGATGTATCATAAATGAAAAAATAAAACTATTGAATTCTTTCATGGCTTTATAAATACAATGTAAGTAAAAGAGAATAAAAAGTAATCTATCTATATGCAAATCTATTTTCAAATCTATTCAAACACTCTAAAGCCAATATACACTGCCTCTCTCTAAAAAAATCAATCGCTATCATAACATTGTTTACACAAGCAAAAAATATCTCAACATATTTCCATGGAAAATATACCAAACATTACAAGACCAAACAACGCGTATAACACTAATTAATAATTTAATTCTATTCGTAATTTGAAGAACTTGAGTCGGTGTTAAGCTTAAGAAATACGGTTGAATAATTGACTTAAGAAGATTTGGGCTTGAGATTAATTCACGCCGTAAACAATAAACTTTGCTCGCTAAACAAACATTACCTATAAAACAAGTTATTATTTTGAATTTGATAAACTCAAATATTAATCAACTGTAATGATCGATCGGTCTTTTAAATTATTTAACAAGATATATCAGTTCACGTTTATCTTAATAATTATTTATTCACTGCTCTACCTAGAGAAAAAAAGTCTTTTTCGCGTAATTTTTGCGAAACTTAGATCTTTAACTAAATTAAATTCATTAAAATAAATAATTTTTAGTTTACCAAGGGTGACAAGAGTGACAAGTTCAGTTGAATGCAACACGATTTCGGATTTCACAGTATAATTACTCCATTGAAAAGTTACATTTGGGGTTGCGTTTTTTAGAGGACGCAATTTTATTTTTTTGATGTGTAGGGCGGGGCAGTGTGAAGCTATCACCAAGTTTGTGGGGTCGCCACCCTTGTCCCACGGCCGCCATCTTGAAAATAGCGGTTGAAATGGTTTTTACCCCCTACACATCAAAAAAATAAAATTGCGTCCTCTAAAAAACGCAAGGTCAGGCCTTAAAAAATGTAACATTTCAATGGACTAAATACCCGGTGTTAATAATATTTATAGACTCAGTTTAAATTACTTAGGGCCGATTTTTCAATGTTTGGATAAAACTTACCCGTCCAATAAGATATTACACGATAATATTAAAATGTCACGTAAACTGTCAAATACGGGCAATTAGAATACGTTTTTAAAATGGTAGTTTTATACATTATTCGACGAATAAGTTTTATCCAAGCATTGAAAAATCGGCCCTTAAATAAGATATTTTGAATTTGTTAAAATACAACTCAATTCTGAAAATAGAAGTACAATATTTTATAGCTTTCTCATACGAGTCTTTAGTTACTCATTATAAGTAGGAAATATCTTTGATTGCCCGTCGTATTAAATTTCTAAACAAAGAGAGGGAAAAGAGCTTTAGATTACCCGCGAAAGAAGATTATCTTATGTGGGCATAATATTATAAATTATTATAGTACTATTAAGTACTATAGTTATAATAATATTTTATTATCGAAAATTGTGATAAAGCCACCCGTGAAAATAATTTCGATTGTTTATTAAACATTTTTTAACTTATCTAATCATTAAAATGTAGGGAAATGAAATTACTTACTAATTTATATCGCGTAAATTATCTTGATAGTCCAAATTATTGATAAATAATAAATATGCGGATGTGTTTAAATAAAGATTCAAAATGATCGATAGAGTACCGCGATTGTATTAAATAAGTTGTGTATCAACATACCAACTATAAGTAGCGATGATGGTTATTAATATTTAAAAAAGTAATGAAAGGAGATTCATTTGACCTGATATATAAAATTATTGACAAAAATTAATTACCCATACTATAACGAAGGTTATTTTTTATATTTTTCCAATACACATTTAGCAACCTCTACGATGTTTCTCAGTTCCTAACATATTTTTGAAGCGTGATTCAACGAAGTCAGAAAATTGTTACAAATTAGAACAAAAAAAATCAACCAACACCTAAAACATTTACAAATTGGGACAAACCTGGATACCACCAAAGCCGCGTGGACCGAGGAACCTCTCGCACTCAGCGGCGATGTCGTTCCACTTCCACTCGAAGAGGTGGACCATGGTCGTCCTGCCAGATGCAAAGTGCGGGTTCTTGTATGCCAGCACCGCTGTCGCGGCAGAGAGCAGGAGGATGTAGCGAAACATCCTGGCAACTGGAAGAAAAAAGAAATGAGAAAAGGTTTTAGGGTTAGGTATTTTTTAGACGTATTTCTTCTTGTATTATAAACGATAGTAATTGACAAAAAATTTTAAAACGTTTCATTTAGGTAGACGACTCTATTTGAAAATTATTTTACATTTAAACGACTCTCCACTCTACTTATGTTTAAATTATTATACATAATACTAGCGGTCCGCCCCGGCTTCGCCCGTGGTACATATGAAAAATAGATGTTGGCCGATTCTCAGACTTACCCGATATGGACAGAAAATTTCATGAGAATCGGTCCACCCGTTTCGGAGGAGTATGCAGACTAACATTGTGACACGAGAATTTTATATATAAGAGATAGTATAAACTATAAAGTATAAACTAGAAATATTGTAAAAATGATCGAGAGGATCATTTTCACAATATTTCTGTTTGTTTCTTATGCTAGAACCGTGGAATTGAAACTTGAAGTGAATAAATTAAAAATAAATTCTTGAAGTCAGAAGATGGTATCTCATGAAAACAAGCCAAGATTAGTCTGTTAAAGTTCATGCAGTTCTATACTAATGGCTGACTTCACAAATTTTCTTTCCCTATAAATAAGTAGACATTATTCGAAATAATGAATGAAAGAGGAATAAAATAACCAAATCAAAGGAGGTTAAAATAATTTAAAATAAAACATTGATAAATAGAAGGCTTTCATAAAATAGAGCTTTGAACATAGTGTAATATTAAAGTTTACGTTTTATTACCTCGTTAAAAGAGTATTTATTTTTACAGTAGGTATGTTAATAAGCAATTCTTATGTATGCAAACGTAAAGCGATAAATTTTAATCGTATTCCAATTTATACTGAAATAAATATCAACAAATAAATTATACATTCCTACCCTCTAGGTGGATTGATTTGTAAGCCATTACATGCGGTACGTTTGGCACGCAACACATAGGTACCTATATAAAAAATTATTGAACAAGGTTCCTTACATCTTATTATAGACCCCAGACTCCCAATAATAGCTTTCACTGTGTTTCAGGAGTCTGTGCCTTCCCGATACAATACATCAGAATAGTTCAATAGTCACTAATATTTATAGTTTTTTGTATAGGTATTTAAGAACAAAGCAATTAAACAATTCAAAATTTTATTTTGACTTTCGTTAAAAAAAATTTAAGACCAATGTCAATAAAAATTTCATCCGGTAATACAAATGTTTCACACCAAAGAAAAAGAAGAAGAAAATATTCACAGAAGCAGAGAATAAGACGTAATAAAGATAAATAAAAAATGTAAATCTTACCTTTACACTACCCTACGTGTTTTTAAAATAATTAAGAATTATCTGAGGCCTCCTGCTGAGATATTCCTTATATAGGCAATGTATTGAATTTAATCTATGTGCGATAATTAAAAAGATTATAATATACTGTATAATCTTTGCAGCGTAGGTATAATCCGACATATTTGATTAACTTCCCTATAAACAACAATAATGCTAGCAAATCAGAGGTCAATGAATCATAATGCCATTTTGGGTTAAATAATAATACCTAATAGAATTAGAGAGGTAGGTACATCAAAATAATTAATTTTGGATTTTGCTTTTTGGATCAATAATATTTTGTAAACGTTACTACTGGAAGATCCTGGATTAAAATTAAAATACTTAGTTATAAAGGAATTATACTGAGGTAGGTACTTTTTCGTATGATTAATGTGTAGGTTGGGTGGTTAAACATAATTTTTTTTAAAGTTGTATACATACATACATAAGAAATATACTGCCACAAATAATATTTATTATAATAATAGGTACTTTACTGCAATACTGCGAAAATGACTAATTTTCAATACAGAGAAAATTGTGAGATTAAACTAAATACCTAATGTTAACGTCACTGATTATAAATAATTAATTATTAACACTTTTGTCCCATTACATAATAATATATTATTGCAAAAACATCAGATTGGAGGGCACTCAACAACAATCAACAATCCAATAATATAGCTTACATTTATGATTTAACTAGCGGTCCGCCCCGGCTTCGCCCGTGGTACATATTTACGTTTTCTCTACATGAGAACCATCCTCGTAATTCAAGGAATATAATAAAAAAAGAATTATCGAAATTGGTTCAGACGTTCTCGAGTTATGCGCTTACCAACACATTTTGCGATTCATTTTTATATATAAGAAGATTAAAATATAACTGCTTACGAACCTATGATAGTGAGTCTATGTAATTTATATAATCATACATGTATGCTAAGCTTGTATGTATCGTACAACTAATTTTAATTAATTTTATTTACAGTCAATTATCTATCATTACTACTCAGGCCAAAATGTAAATACAGTACCTAGTTATCTAAAGGAATGCAATAAATGACTTGCATGCATAATTTTAGGCAAAAATCACATACTTACCCATTCAACTCTATCACTCACTCAGTACGGATAAATAAGGAACTATTCGTAACAACTCCTTATCACAGCTGTTGTACGTATACCTATACAGCTATATTTGTGACTCAATACAAGTCTATCCGTAAACAATAATGATTATAGAATATCAAAACATGTTAATATTGCACGAAGTACATACCTACTTGATACTACTATGGCTACTAACTGGAGTTTACTTCAGCTAATTACGTATATACCTTTGGGGGGGATGGTCGGTAGCCTAGCTACGCTACCGGCTAAGTCCGATGGACTCGCTGACCAACGATGGGTGTGGTCCTCCAGCAATATGGGGACACCCACCCCTCCCACATAAAAAATCTTTGTGTTACGAAACTGAGAACGAGAAAAAGAAAGTCATCCTTTTACTATCTAATAATATCTAATTACTTGAACAAACAACTCGATTATAAAGTCTGGACAGTGTTCAATTATGTCTACGGTTTCTAAATTGAGTCTTACAAATCTTTCAACGTCTTAATCTCTGTTGAACAAGTGATGGATTAAATCTTCAAAGACACTTCATTTGAACGCAGCGCGAATGAAATGAACAAGTTGATAAATGTCTATGGTATTCAGTTCATAAGGAAAGGAAGATATTTCCACAAAAATCTTAAGTTTTTAAATCGTATCAAGTAAATTGGAATTGGAAAACCTCTTCTTTTAAAATTTCAGGAGGATTTTGTTAATTATTAATATGACGATACAGCATATTATTCACATAATATATCAATAAATAATTTTATGGATTATCAATTAAATTGCAAGATTGAATAGGTAATTGACTAGCTATTTTAAAGCCCGATGCAGTAACGATGGGCTATAAGTTTAGGTACATTTCAAGGAGTGTGTGCGAATGGGCTGGACTTGGCTTGACAAAGTTGAAAGTACCTAAGTACCAAAACAAAAAGTTTTTAGGTAATTTAATATTATTTACTCATTGAGCAACATGTGTCGTGACTCAATTTACCTACTTAGCGAGTGGCTAGCCGAGCTGAGCCCATTTATTTTTTGTCAAAGCGTGTTTAATAGACAACAAAATAACAAGCCTGTCGGGTACAAAGTTTATCTTTTCAAATTGATTGAACATGATTCGAAGATTTTGGTGCAAGTCACTTTTAAATCACTTAGGCTAAAGACCCTTCAGTGTCTTTATTTTCTCAATTTTTCACAGCCTTCGTACTAAAATGTTCTTTTATTACGTGATAAGAATATCTAAAAAATATTTACTGCGAACTGTGGATCGTTTAGTACGATTAAGCATTCAATAATGCTTGTAAAATTATGAATTTAACAGATTGCTTATTCAAAAAAAATTGAAGCTATATAATCCATACTAATATTATAAATGCGAAAGTAACTCTGTCTGTCTGTCTGTTACTCAATCACGCCTTAACTACTGAACCAATTTGCATGAAATTTGGTATAGAGATATTTTGATACCCGAGAAAGGACATAGGATAGGTTTTATCCCGGAAATCCTACGGGAACGGGTTTTTCTTTGAAAACGCAGGCGAAGCCGCGGGCGGAAAGCTAGTTTTATATAAATTTTAAACTCAGCTTTACAAGAGCTTTTTCTGAGATTATTAATTCTAAACATAGTCATACATAAACATACTAAAATATACTAGTTAAAACCTTTTTTTTTCTTTAATATCACATTAGGTATCAAAGGTGCCAAGGAAATTGAAATGTAGAGTATTGCCGCTATAATCCAAAGAGTATACAAATACTACGTCTATAATCCATAGTAGAACGTATTTGTACATTTGTTATTGATTCTAAATCAATAATAAATAATAATGATTTCATTCATAATATAATCCTATTGCACTGGAGATCCTGGTTTAATATTAAAAATTGAGTACAACGAGATAGATAAATTGCTAAAATAATAAAAATATAAAATAAATCATAACAAGTTTTGGATGCATATGCGTCGATAAGTGAAAGATAAAACGATTAATTATTGGGCTTGGACAGATAATATTAAATGCAATTCTCCAGTATGTTCTGTTGCCGTGGAATTAAAAAGTACTTATACCTTACGGTTATCATTTTTTGGTCCAATCTTGCTAAATCACCTGATGTTATTTTTAAAAGTAATTAATCCCAAATCCGTAGATAATATAAAATTTTATCGGAATCCTACCTTTTGGCGTGCGTCGTCTATTATATAACGGTGCATTGACATTAAAGTACAAATGCTCATTCTAACCCCACTATGTCAATTTATTTTATTGTAAAAAGGCATGGAACATTCTTTGTTCTCTTTCGTTGTTCTTAGTGCGTTCGAAAAGATTCTATGCAATGTTTTAATACTGAACAACACTGAATACGAGTTTTCGTTTACACTAAAAGAATGCTCTTCCTCTATGTTCGTTTGATGTAAATGCACCGTTAGATTGTAAAAATTGTAAAAATCGATCTAGCTCGCGAGTCACAAGATTGTTATCTGTCTAAAAATTGTTATCCGTGACATTTGCTTTAGTTTTTTTTCGATTACAAGGCGAAAACATAGCAGTTACGTATTATGGCAAGAATTTTCTTCTCCCAGCGTTCGCGTTGGTCAGGCGCAGGTTGCGTTTCGACGCATTTATTCTTCTCTATGTAGTAGAAAAGAAACCATATCAATTGTCAAATTCGCAATTCAACGGTTTGACATTGATAGATTATTATTTTCTCGAAAACAATGCATTAAATTAGAAGCAGTATGTTATGCCCCAGCCACACGACTCGACGAGTGGTATGGGAAGTGACGAGGGAAGTAGGCAGGGACGTAGTGTGGCCACGTTACTCGTCATGCCACTCGTCGTGCTCATCGTCCTGCTCACTGCTGTCGGCTTTTGCGCGCGAGTCAAAGGACCGGCAATACGAGTGCGAATTAGGGATGGGCGTCATGGAATCAACGGACTAGTTAAATTAACCGTCTATATGTACACTCAACGATTCGACTAGTCCATCGCTCACCAATGCACTAGTTGAATTCAACGGCTAAACAGTCTTATTGATAAGAATAAATTCTTTTCTTTGAAGTTTTTTAAAAAAAATATTTTTGGTTTACAAGACCAATGTTTTGAATTTAAACTATAAAAACAAACGATAATAAGTTTTTTAGTAATACTTTTTTTAGGGAGTATAATTTTTGTAAGAAAGCATAAATATTTATTAATTGTTTTATTGAGATTAGAATTTATTGTTTTAAGAATTTATTTAATAATAGTTATTTATTTTACACATGGACTAGTCGAAGATTTTAACTAGTTGAATGACTAGTTGATGAACGACATTTAACTATCTAGTCTCGTTGATGAAAAATACGTCGACGACCCATCCCTAGTGAAGAGCGTCGCGATTAATCGCGCGAGTAGAGCAGTGTGTGGCCAGACGGCAATATCGAGGCGAGCGGCAGCGCGATGAGCAGGACGAGGAGCAGCACGAGTAGCAGGACGAGTAGCATAGTGTGACTGGGGTATTACGGACTCGCGGGAACCTCAAAAGGTGTTTACAATTTAATAGCGACACAGTATATTATACTTTCTTTAGGTTTTGTTTTTGCCTTAAAGGGTAGGCTAAGGGCTTCTTTAATATTTCGTTTGTGTTTTTTCAATAATATTATTATGTTGTATCTTCTAAATATAAAATCTGTATATTATTTAGACATTTTGTCTAATCTAGGTACTGTTACAATTTGTTAAAGGAACAAACAGTAGGACAGGATGAAAAAAAACACAAATTTATATTTTAAAAGTAGGTATATTAAATAAAATACAATCTTATAACATTACTGTTGTATCTTAAGCTATGACTAACACCGTACTGTGAAGGAAATTGCACCTCGCCTGTAACTTATTAATATTATGCACACTTAAATTAAATGAACAATTACTTAATATTCGAAGTAAAATAATAATCCATATAAAACATCTATTTAATAATTAAATTTGCAGATAAAGTTACATTAAAATCCACTAAACTTACAAATCCATTTTTTTAACATAGAAAATAAACTTTTAAAGTCACTGGAGTAAATTTGGATGGAATATTTCTAAAAGTGTGATTTGGAGAATCACTGTAGTTAGAAATTATAAAACATTTTTGTAAATAATATTAAATAATATGCAAGAATAAACAAAAAAAATTGTAGAGCAGAAAAACTTTGCCTGAGTATTCTATAAGATCATTGAAACCATGTTTTCATAAGTAAGATTCCAAATCACACTTTTCAATATTAATTTGCAAGAAAACTAAAATAAATTATTTTATACGTACTTACTCCTATTTTATATTTTATACTCCAAATGCACTATAATTATACAAATACGTAAAATAATATTTATCTTTTTTGTTATAGCATTCTATATGGAATACAAAACTAATATTTGAAAATAAATAACCCTCTATTTTTATAAAATTGACGATAGACAGTCTTTTTATTACAAAAATCTTACATAACTTGCAGTGTTTTAGCTTTTAATATTTCTAATTCTAATTAAACATATAAAAATATCTTAGAAACTAAACATGTAGGTATTAGAATTTAAGTGACTTAAAATATTTCCTAACTCTATTAAATACAATACATATACAGGTTGTCCTACTATCGGTATACTAAGGTCAAAGGAGGCTATAGTTTTGCATACGCTGAGTACGTAAAAAATACTTATAAAATTCCAGACGCATTTTTTTTCAAATAGATGAATTCTTAAAACTCTATGTGTACAACCCCAAACAAGCAACCTGCCCAGCTTTGTCACCCGCATGTCAAGTATCGTTTAAGATTATGTTTTCACAGACAAAATGCTCACATTAGCGAAGCGGTGTATATGCCGGCTGCGCGAAGCTAGAGACGACATGGACTTTAAGGAAAAATATTGCAAAAAAATTTTGACGTGATTTTGTTGTTTAACTATTTTTTACGTGATTAGTGTATGTAAAGCTACATGTCCCTTCGTGTTTAATATACCGATAGTGGGACACCCTGTATATTTAGTTTATCGTGACAAACAATTGACACAAATTCTAGTAACTATTACATTACGTAAAATTCCCGTATTATGTTATGAATTATCATTATTTTTAGATACTAAAAAAATATCAGTCATTCTATATAATTCTATATATTATTAAATTGACATAGATAGTGCAGACTAGGTTTAAAAAAAAGATCATTGCAATATTCAAAGTAAAGCCGGCTACTCACCGGCTTGAGGCAGTAATATTTGGTAAAAGCTGAAATTGTATGAAGTAGATAATATAAATAGTTACCACCACTTAGTTTTAATCTATAGCTGTGAAATTGTAAGATAGTATATGTTAATAGAATATTAATATGTACCTACCATATTATGTACCTTATGTACCTACCAAATTAATCCTCTTTGTATAATTGTAAATATTACTTGGTGTGGTATATTAAATTGTTAAATAAATAAATAAATAATAATTTTGTTGTGATTCAGATCTAACGATAAATATTATCTATCTTTAGATCTAAATATCTATGAAATCTAATAGATATTATTCTTTTATAGTAGGGAGTGCTACGCATTTAGAAATAAAGGACTTTGAACAGATTTCAATTGTGATTTTTTTGTGCCAAATATATAAAACTGATTCAATATCAACATAAAGGCCTTGGTCTATCCCTTGATATGTTGCTAGAACTAAAAATTTTGCATCAAGAACTTGTTCTTAGTAACTTTCTGAGTGAATAGATTCTTGTAAATTCAAAATTGAAACCTTGAAAGGAGGGGGGGGGGGTGTGCGGTCAATAGATTGCGCTTACATTTTTGTTTGAGGTATTAATTTTCAAGTAAATTTGATACTTGAAAATATAACAGCGTTCAAAGTAAATAGCTAGTAAATTATATAAGTCACATTACCACATTTTATCGAAACCTCTGAGAAATTAATCGCGTTTAAAACCTTTAGAATATCATTAATTTCTTAATAATGTATGTCAATATTATATGATTATTTTAGGTTATTTTTATAACAATAATTAATCCCATATCTTTTATTCCGATTAAAAAACAAAGATACTCATATCTTGGTGGTAAGTTAATTAATAAGTTTAGGAGATATCTTTGTGATAACATTATACTGCGATTAGACTAAAGATTATCTAAGTGGTGATATAAGAATGAAATAACTATATATAGGTAAGTCATGGGTCATGACCAATACAAAATAGAATACATTGTAATGCTTGATGATGCTTGATGCTTGATGATTCAAGATCTTTAATAATTATTAAATTATATACCAAAAATAAACTTCTTGTGAACGGATTTTAATAGCTGTTCCTTAAAATACAGCATAGCTCCATGCATCTCAAAATAATAAAAAAATCGTTTCGAATTTAACTGCAATAAGTAATTGACATACGAATTGAATACAATAAATATAGTTTATAGTAATTATAAGTGCAATAATGTGAATAAATAGACATTTGGTTTACTCTTAAAATATATCAAGATAAGGAAACGTACTACACAATATATAATATATTTTTAACTGTTGTATAATCAAATTTACTCACTTACGTTACTGAACTAAATTTTTGTTGTTATTGTTAATTTGCCAATATTAATAAGTACAACATCGAGTATGATCTACATTATTAAATAATAATTCACATAAACAGCCAGAATTAAAAAAAAATTTGGTTCATTTTGAATAAAATATAACTTTTATAAGCATGTTTTATGTAGGATCATGAGATTCTGTTTAATTTTGAAATGTTTTCAATCAGTCTTATGATTCCGACGTATTCGAATACTCCAGATTAAACTATTTTTTTGAAGTGAAACTTCTTTATCGGGGTTGAAAAAAAATTTAGTGTGATTGACGTATTTCTGTAAAGTTGCATATACCTAGTAAATTATTTTTTTGAAAAATAAGGTCATAAAGAAGTTTCACTTCTTACATGTGTACACTAGTACACGCACACATTTTTTTCTTTTCATATGCATTATACGAACTATCATTTTATTTTAATTTTAATGTTTGACGAAATGAGATGTTGCTATTTCATTCAATAAATAATATGGATACTGTAACCAAACATCTAGTAAAAATATATACTGAGCATTACATTTACTGGCCTATTTTTTTCCTTTTACCAGTTATTATATAAGCCAATAAGTTAACTATGGAAAAATGCCTTTGCAAATCCATTATCCATATTTTTAATTTTATACATTAACATACTGGTATGTTTTCAACCAAACGTTCTTCGTGCGCTTTTTCTAGCAAGTATCACTTATAAACATAACAAAAAATAATACATCTCTCAATAAAAGCAAAAAAAAAACAAATTAAAAATGCCGCATAATACCTGACAAAGAAAAAAATAAATATTATTCAAGACTTGGCGCAAGGAACAGTGGATTCGGAGCTGCACTTAGATTGGTCGATTGGAATGACCTTTTAATACTAACGTGAGGATATTGACGACGCCATTCGAGTACCTGAAAACATATTTAATTAAAAACATAATATTAATCTATAGATAATATTATAAAGCTATAGAGTTTGTTTGTTTGTTTGAACGCGCTAATCTCAAGAACTACTGGTCCGATTTGAAAAATTATTTCGGTGTTGGATAGCCCATTTATCGAGGAAAGCTCTAAGGCTATATATTATCACGCTAAGACCAACAGAAGCGGATCTACGTGGGTGAAACCGCGGAGCGCAGCTTGTTAAAGATAAAACAGAAATCACTTTAATATGTCTCAATGATAAATATAATTTAGCACACGAAGTATTTAGAACGCGCAGACGGCGCGAATTTCAGAAACATATTTGCAGTTTTATAGATACAAAAAAACAAACACTCATAAAACGCGATACGAACGTGCGTATACATCGCTCATGTGCGTTTCAAATACGCCGTGTGCCGGGAGCCTTATTGTTTTGATTACCGACCCTATAAACGGTAATAAAATAGTAAAAATGTGGTGATAAACTTGGTGAATCTTTATTCTAGTACTAGCTGTGCCCGCGACTTCGTCCGCGTGGAATAGTGTCTGCATAGTAGTTACTACTTAACTTAATTATTGAGTAAACACGTACTACCATAAATAATTAAAAGAACTGATAGTAAAATTTATTACCGAACTGAGCTAAAAAATAAAAAAAATAAATGCCTAATTAATTTTCTACGTATTTCTTTTAAATTATGTCATACTATTTTTAGGCACCAGGGGGGAGGCGAGCAAATTTCTTCCTTCCTTGTATGGATGTTATTAACAATGTATCGTGCAGCAACTGATCAGCCAGTTTTTATCAAATCCAGCACCAAATCCAAATCAGATCTTTCCTGAATCCTGTCTCCCGCCTGTAGTAACTAAACCGTTTAGACCGTGCAATAAAAATTAAATAAAAAAAAAACCCAACGCAACGAAGAAAAGTGCATAGAAAAAGGAATAAATAATTTCACAAACTTCCCGATGATCTTTAATAATAAATACCATTTTAAATATTTATAAAAAAAAGCAAAGTCGTCGGGGCTGCCATGCCAACATTATCATAATATATCATATATGTACGTACCTATGTATGTACCTCTATAAATATTTTTTTTATAATGGTACTTAATTTTTAAGATCGTCGGGAAGTTTGTAAAATGATTTATTCCTTTATCTTCGTTGCTTTGGGATTTTTTTTTAATTTTTAATTTTTAAACTTCGGTTTCTTATTTTCATGTAATATTTTCAAGTGAGCGAGACCGAGCTATCAAATGTACCTCCATATTACATTCCTACATCATATTGATATCTAGAAGTTTGTTGCTCCTTGACATCTTTTACGTTGGGCCGTAACCGTGCACAAATTGTAATGGACCACAGTGGCAAAAGAAGTGGTATATTTAGAAAAAAAAAATTCCAAGGGCCAGGCCTATGTGGCTTTGAGTAGAGTTCAAAATTTCCAGGGTGTGGCTATCCTCTCGCTCCCATATCTCCTCTTCTTTCACAGACTTTCAACCCTTCCCTTTCCACCCCTAGTAAATGGCAGAACCGATTTTGATGTAAACCATATTATCTAATTGTACCTATATGTACATTGTACACGTCATATCCTGTCGTTTGATGCTCCATTTGGTTTATTTATACCCACTGTCGCCCCTAAAGTGCCCTAAATGTAATAAACGGATGAACCGATTTCGATTAAATATGACTAATTGTAATTCACACGTTGCCCTTTCATATTTTGATATGCCGCTTGAGTATATTATTTGACCACATTCGATTATTGTTCATTCCCACTTTTACCGCTGTAATCTAATAAATGGATTAACCGAATTGGATAAAAATATAACTAACTGTACTTCACCCGTTATGCACTTTCATTTGATATGTCACTTGGATATATTTGACAACATTCGTTTTTTTCATTCCCACTTTTACCCATAATATATAGGTATAATAAATGGATGAACCGATTTTTATTAAATATGTCTAATTATACTTTACACGTCATGCCCTTTCATTTGATATGTCACTTGAGTATATTTGACAAAATTCATTTTTTATTACCACTTTTATACCTATATCAAATAAATGGATGAACCGATTTTGATAAAATTTGACTTATTGTTACTGATAGGTCGTTCACTTTCATTTCACTTTTACCCCTATATACCTAGATGTAATAAATGGATGAACCGATTTTGATACACTTTATCTAAGAACCAGCGTCGGAAAATATGCTGCCTAACAAAAAAACCGCATCTAATTCGGATTACCTGTTAGCGAGCTACGGTGGCACAAACAGACACACACACACACACAGACAAACATAGCGATCAAAAACTTATCACCCATCTTTTTGCGTCGGAGTTAAAAATATAATACGACATAATTTAAAGGACATTTTATGTATAAAATTTACCTAGAAAAAAGCATAATTCTAATTTGACCCCTTCCCCCCTACTTACTTCAGCTTACCCCACTAGATTAATAATTAGCAGGTGTTATTATTAAATGGATCGATTTAATAATAACACCTGCTAATTTTTTTTTTCATATTTTCATTGTACAGACACCGCTTTTCTAGAATTTTATTATATGTATTGATTGATGATATTGATGATGATGATAATCGATGAAATCCAGAAGCATAAATTCAAATAAAAATCAATTCGAATGAATGTATTGTAAGCTAAGAATGTATAGAAAATTTAAAAATAATCCTTAAATAATAATCATCGTAAATTTAAATTACTGATCATCAATAATTTAGGTCCCTTAGAGCGGGGGCACACGATGCGTTGCGGCGGCGGTGCGGCGCCGGAGCGGTGTCGCTGCGTCGTCTTACATAGAAATATCTGTGGTATGTCACACGATGCGTTCCGGCGCCGCACCGGACTTGTAACCACCAAGACGAGGCGGGGAGGGGTGAATGCGGTGCGACGTCGGAGCGGCACCGCTCAGTTGTTTTGCGTCACAAGGAAGGACACGCTGTGCAACGCTGCTACGACGCCGCTGCGATATAACAACGTTACGGCGCCGCACCGCTCGTGTGCCCACTGACACGGTGAAATCTTTGCGGTGCGGCGCCGCAACGCACCGTGTGCCCGCGCCTTTACCTGAGCTTCTTGAATCTGATCACAGAAGCTGACATCGAGAAGCCGCAGCTCTCTGCACTCAGCCAATATACTGCAACGAGAAAAAATTCAATTTTACATTTGAACAAATATTTAATTAATTAATTTACTATAGTATGTTCCTAGGGCAGGCGGAAATTCGTACAATGACCTAACAGGGGTAACCAACCTTTGTGTAACCTGAGAACATTATTAAAGGGTGAAAGTGAAAGTGAAAATCTTTATTTCAGTAACCTACATTACATAACACTTTGACTTTGACTTGATTATATCTAACTTACTTTGCAGTAAGCTGTAAGTATGACACAATTTACAACAAAAAAAATGTTAGACCACTTCTGCTCTTAGGTTCTGACTTCTAAGTGTTTCATAATAAAAATAATAATAAATATTTTAGTAACATCTTATGAAATTAGTGAATTATTTACTTTTAGTAATATAATCCGCTACACACAGCCCACAGCCCCGCTACACACAGCCCCGCTACACACAGCCCCGCCACACACAGCCCCGCTACACACAGCCCCGCTACACACAGCCCCGCTACACGCAGCCCCGCTACACACTCACTCAGCACATATATCGGGTGACACAGCCCGCACGCCGAGCAGGTCGAGCTGCGCCAGCTTGGCGGCGCGCGGCAGCAGCACTCGCAGGTCGCGGTCACAAACACCGCGTAGAGCGCCCAGAAACAGCTTCCGTAGTTCCCCGCCAGATAGCGCCGCTAGCCATTCACCGGAACCGCCCGCTTGCAGACTGCGAAGGTAATTTAAAATTAAAAAAACGGTTAGAACATTGAGGTATTATTACTAGAGAGGGCACCACGAACAAAATCTGTGCGACAAGCGCGGCGACGCGGGCCGGCTAGTGAGTCATACACTGTAGATATTCTGCCCTTTATTACTTATCAATTAAAACCAATCAATGTAACAAAAAAAAAATGAGTTTGAGACGATTGACTCTAACTCGTGTTATAAATAGAGTAGTAGCGATGCCCTCTCTAGTACGTAGTACATGTAACTCAATGGGTAGAACAGCTTTTCGTTGTAGTTTTAATCTATAAAATCACGCTATAAAACCATCAGCTGGTTATATTGCACTGCGTCGTTTCACGACTGAACTTTAGCAGCTGAGACGAAACGCGCGGGACTTGCAGATTGCGATACCACAACGGCAGCGCTCAGTTGCTTGTGCGTTATTAGGGAAGATACACGTAAGCTTAACAGATTTTTATGTATTTTTGCATTCGGTTTATGCGGAGTAAAATGAGTAAAATTGAAAAAATTTACTTGCATTACTAAATATATTTTCGTTGCGTCGACGCAATGTGCCCTGGCTCTTACTGTGGCTACGACGCGTTTTAAGCTATTTATCACCCTAAAAATATCTAAAATAAACAAAAAAGACGGGTTGCACTCCGGGAGTGCCGGCAGAAGTGAAAACTTGATTATTAACGTTCAGCATGTTTGATATTTTGGAATGGTATCCGTCTTACGCATGAAATATAAGGGCTAAAAAAAATCCGTCTTACGCTTTTTCGATCAGGCCACGTGTCCTGACGCGAGTTTAAGATTTTATACCCAACGCCGCTAAAGAAGTTTTCACTTCAACAAAAAAATCCATCAACATACCACCATCCAACATCCAACTCCTGCAATTTCCTACAGTTGCCCAACGCTCGTATGCCCACTGCTGTCAACGAATACGACTTCCAGAAGTCCACGGACATTAGGTCTGGACAGTTCGTGCCCAACGCTATAGCTACTTCGTCCATACCGGATATCATTTTGCATGATCCTGAACAAGAAATAAAAAAAAATTGGTTGTCTGTAAAGTCGGTTTACTGACGATAGTTGAACGTGACAACGTCTTAAGGCCGATTGTGCTTCTTTGTCGCTCTCGCTTGCACTTCAAGCCTTACATGGAACGCCTCAGAGCGAGGTAACGCCGCATGAGTCATGTTTTTTCGTGCGTGCAGCCGGCTCTATCGAATTATAAGACGTTTTCACGTCAAAAATGTAAAAAAAAAGTTTTTGACATAAATGTGCAATTGTAAATGAACTTATTTTTTTCAATACGAATATGACGTGATGAAATCGGTGGTGGAAAGGAAAAATTACGTCATTGTTTTAAATGTTAGCAGCTCATTAATTATACATATAAAAAGAAAACATTTAGATAATATGATGATAATAATATATTCAATAAAAGACCCACTTTTTGTATGTCTAGACAAAAAGTACTTAAATTATTTAATATAGATCTATATGATAAGATAAAAATGCTCTAAATGAATTGAATAAAGAAGATATAATACTGAGTAATTTAAATATAATTTATGAAAAAAATCTCAAAATCTTCACAATGTATCATTGCGCAACAAAAACATTTAATGTCATTTCTCAGCAATTCTCATTCAAAACAATAATTATTCATTGTATAAGAAACATTTACACAAACAAAACGAACTGTTATTAATTCTTATAAAAACACAATATATCGTACAGTTATAGTTGAAAAAAATCTACAATCAGACAGAACACATCATAGCACACAAAAAAAGACATTATTTTTAGCCAGCTATAGCACATTTGTTAACATACACATCATAATTTACTACTTCAATACAAATTTCACAAATAGATAATAAAATATAAGTAAGTATCATTATTTATATTGATTATGACTGTATTCTTAACCAAAAATCTTACCAACATTAAGATGTTGAAGTCCAGGATTCGATTTAATGATAGCAACTGCAGCAGTTGTTGTTATATGAGTCCTATAAAGGTCGAGCCTTTTCAATTTCGTCAAAGCAGAGAGACACGCCCAGTCGGAACAAGCCAGGACCGAACGGAGGCATAATTCTGAAAAGTAAGTAATTCATGTAAATTAATTAATTAATTCTTTACCTTGGGCAGCCTGGAAGAGATCGCTGATAAGCGATAAGGTTGCCATATGTGCTATGCATGTTTTCCATTCCTTTTAATATTATGTATTTTAATTTGTAATGGTTCATTAAATTATTAAATAAATAAAGTATATATAATAATTACTTACTTACTTTATTTACATAAAGTAATATAGAATCGTTAAATTTATTGATAAACTAGAAATTTTGCTAGTTATCTGATATGATTATTAATACAATTAATGATGCTGAATTAGTCAAAGAATTAAAAAAGAACATACCTACGTATTTTTTCGAACCTCACGTATAGTTGAGATATTATTGAAACTTAATAATTTCGAATACATAATACATATTTGGAAGACGATCATGATTTCGAAGACTTTTTGTGTGTATGTTGAATTATTGAGTGTATTTAAATACAATAAAATTTTCAAAATCATTGATAGATACGTCAAAACTCTTTCAAAACAAATGAATTATACATCAAATATGAATTGCGCAGACACATCGCAAATATGGGATTTTTCCAGAATAAATCAATAATAATGTATTCACTGCAACAAGCACTTAGATCTACGCAATGAAAGAAACTAATAGTTCTTTTTTTTTCAGAATAAATTTAATGTTCAGAATTGTCTTGTTAATGTAGATTCAAAATAGATTTTTCTATAAAGACAAATCATAATCTATGGTCTTCAAAAATTGCAAATTAAATAATATAAGTATATAAACCATGGCACTTAAACAGTAAAATAATATCTCTTTGCCATAAGCATTACATGCAATTTATCAATATTGAAAAAAATTTAAGAAATAGAAAAAAATCAACACCAACGAGCGCGACTCATGATACCTATTTAAATATTTTTTTTATAGTAATTTTATGATATTTCAGTTTAGACATTCAGAAATGTATTACGTATTTTTCATATCTCAAATCCCTGTAATATTAGGCTATAAACTGACTATATAATATTTTTGTCAAAAACGGATTTAACTCAAGTGACTTATGAGTGGCGTGACTAATGCCTATGAGTCGAACAACTCAATTCACGTTTGTATGTAAAATTATCAGATCCGCAGAAATAGAGCAAAATCCAAAATTATTCCTAAATTAGTGAAACCAGTTGCGATGCATTATATTTTTGGCTGCAATCCAATCCAAATGATTATATCTCTATGACTCAAAGTCTATATAATATACTTTTTACTTAATATATTATTAGTAACAGAGATAAGTAAACTTCCATTTTATGGAAATACGATTTTAATTAAGTCATATTAATTTATACTATTTATTTAAGAAAGAATTGGAGTTATGACGTAACTTTAATCTTCAGTTTTATTTATATATATGTATATATAAATGAAACCCGTTTTCCTTGGTCACGGCATCACGTGTGAAAGGGTGGACCGATTTCTATAATTCTTTTTCTATTATATGTAAATATGTACCACGGGCGAAGCCTGGGCGGACCGCTAGTGATTTGATATTTGATAAATGCATATAGTAATTAGCTATTCTGTTACTCCCATAAACAAATAAATAATAATAGGTTATGTATTTAAGATTTAGAAGAGTTAAGATCCTAATCTCTTCTTCTACTTTTTAATTATGTTACAAATTATCTCAGTCTAATCTATGTTAAATTCTAATTTTAAATAAAAAAATGTATGCGTGTACTAGAGTACACACGTAAGAAGTGAAACTTCTTTATGACCTTAAAAATGTCACGAGTATGGCGTAACGCAAAAATTTTTGTCCAACCCCGATAAAGAAGTTTCACTTCAAAAAAAAATCTGTACAATTGTTTGAAATAAATTTATATGAGTAAACAAATTACAAGAACACATATTTCTTTTAAATAAAATATTACTAGCTATTTCTTATAAAAGAATTACCAACCTTGCAAATTTGCCGAGGTGTCAACGATGGCTCTTAGCACAGAGTTGTCAACGAATTTACAGCAATTCATACGCAGGTGTGTTAATTCGGCTCCACTGTCTTTGAGAAAACTGAAATAAATTGAAGAAACACGTAAATATATTACTTCATACAATTTTAATATTGTGCTAGTTTTAGACTAAAATAAGGGTGCACTCACACACATCAGTCACCGTCACGGCACGTCACCGGACAGGATTAAAAAAAAATATGTATCAATAGTTCTAGTATGACTCTGTTCCCACACGACAGTCGCCGGCACGAAATCTATCAGTGACGTCCCCGGTCAGGCACGTCAAATAATCTTTCCATACATGTATCATACTTTTATCCCCACTCACCCGGTGCCGTCACGTCTCAGTTCAGTCAGCGTCGTGCTACCGTCAATTGCTACATGTTCTCTAGCGTGACACACGTCTAATCACTGACTAACCTGATGTATGTGTTCAATGATTCAGTCAAACCGGCGACGTGACTGACGGACAACATGACGGTGACTGGTGTTTGTGGATACGTACACAAACCGTCACCGATCAGTCATCGGTGACTTGACGGTGACTGATGTGTGTGAGTGCACCCTTAATCATGAAATCTGTGCCCTAAAATAACCATAATTTAAAAATGTTTGTGCAGTTTCAAATACCCATCGTATTTTTACTTATTTTCCTTATCGTATAGTATATGTGCTTCATCGTATAAACTATTAAGAATCTAACCTTTATAATGAAAAAAAGAATTCCCAAAATCAGTTCATAAACGTAAAAGTTATCCACGAACACTCATAAAAACATATACGGTCGAATTGAGAAACCTCTACATACTTTTTTTAATCAGTTGGTATTTTAATCGTTTTATAATAATAACAATCATTAAAATTTCCCATATTCATATAAATATTGAATAAATTAAAAAGATAAGAACAATGCTGCATGAACACTACACTAGGTATGTGTCATTTCGGGTCATCGCTAATTATGATGCAATGTTACCGTATTATCAAATAAAACCGTCATACAATTTATTCTCAACTAAACTTTTATACTTACCCAAAAATACAAATCTTATATATAAAAATGAATCGCAAAATGTGTTGGTAAGCGCATAACTCGAAAATGGCTGAACCGATTTCGATAATTCTTTTTTTATTATATTCCTTGAAGTACGAGGATGGTTCTTATGTAGAGAAAACGTAAACATGTACCACGGGCGAAGCCGGGGCGGACCGCTAGTACTAACAATAAATTAAAAAATGTCCACTATAGCAATTAGAAATGATTTTCCTTCATCAACGAATAATCTAATATCTCGTTAGTGAGAACAATGCATTCACTTGACGAAGCAATGCAGTTGTATCATACAAAACATACAAACACCAATAAATAGTAATTGATGACACCAATCGATAAAAACTACGCATCAAACTTTCTCGACCTATAGGGGGTCATATCTACTATATAAAAATTAAAAATAAGTCGGGTTTTCCTTCCTGACGCTATAACTCCAACGCACGAACCGATTTCCACGGTTTTGCATTCGTTGGAAAGGTCTCGGGCTCCGTGAGGTTTATAGCAAAGAAAAGGTGTCTCTGGTGGCGAAACGGAGTTCGCCCGGTTTGCTAGTTACTAATAAAACAGCGAATTTTATCACAACGTAATTTCGAAGTTAGTGAATACATTTCATTTCAGTTTTGAATATATAGTGTGAAATTAGTGTCTAAACCAAAACCAAATAAACTATATTTTAGGTCCACATTTTCCATACATTTTGCAATAATTTCCTCGATACAACTAATCTATCTCGTAACACAAAGCACTTACTTCACAACATAATACGATTGTATCATGCAATGACTTCCGCACCACGAGAGGTCAAGTTTCTGCAGGAACTTGCATCGCTTCGCCAGCGTCATCAGGACCTTATAACAATAACATAATTATCGTTTGCCAAGTGTTGTTTCATTGTAATTGTAATTGACAGACAATTGATCATTGTAAATTGTATGGTAAAAGACTATGTAGAAATATATTCTTAAAAAATCACAATCATTGTATTTTTATTCTATACTACCTGTAGTTTTACCCGCATTGCTCCGCTCTTATGATACTCTTATGATGTACACCTATAGCCTTCCTTGACAAATGAGCTATCTAACAATGAAATATTTTTTTCAAATCTGACCCGTAGTTTCTGAGTAGCGCGTACACCCAAACAAACAAGCTTTATAATATTAGTACCTACTTATAGTTAGCAAAAATACAAAAACAAAGCAGCATCGTAAGTACGTCAGCTAGTAAAAAATCACACATGTGACTTGAAACGTTCTACGGTTTACTAAAACGTGACACCAATAAATTTTCATGAATCACAATAACACATTCAATCTATCGATCATTTTGAATTATTTTAGCAAACGGAAAAAATCTTGCCATATTTAGATTTTTTCCCTAGTCTAGAGTATTTTCATTGTCACATGAATGAAACATGTCTTCCACTGACCGGTTGGCTTAGTTGGTAGGGCCTCCAAGCCAGAGGTCGTGGGTGCGATTCCCACCCGGGGCAAATATTCGTGTGATGAACATAGGTGTTTACTCTGTGTCTGGGTGTTGATTATCTATATAAGTATTTATTTAAAATTATATACGTATATTTATCAGCCATCTGGTTTCCATAACACAAGCGAAAGCTTAGTATGGGATCAGATCGTACCGTGTGTGAAAATTGTCCTGAAATATTAAATATTATTATATATTAAAAAATATATTATTTTAATAAGAATACAAACCTGTGACCTGACGCAGTGCCAATAAGGCCTGAGGTCTATACTGCGATAGAGAATAGCGTCTGATGCCAATCTACGGAAGTGTCTGTTGACCTGAGCGCAGCGGCATAGCGACTGCATATCCAAATACTTCATCACGGAGAGAATCGTTTCGTCCTAAAACAAATTAATAATAGGTATGACGATGGGCCAAGCTAAGTTCTCAAAGGTTCGGTTAAGGGACAGATAGTCTTATATTTTAATTTCTAATTGTAATAAAATGTTATACATAACTAGCTATCCGCCCGCGGCTTCGCCCACGTAGTAGATGCTACATCGCGCTAAAAAAATACCCTATTTCAACTTCTAGCCTCCCTATCTCCAAACAAAAAAGCAAACGACGATAAACCATTTTAAATATTTATTGATGAGCAAAATTTAATTGTTGTTTTCAAATAGGGAAATTTTGTTAATCGTCATTGAATTTTGGTCATAAGTGTACACGCACCACGTATTCAAAAAACGTAACAACTACCCACGCTATCATTAGCATAAACTTAACAGGTTTGACCTTTTTATCAGTATGTACCTACAATTACTTTTAACATAAAAACATGCATTAATATAATACAGAAAGTAAGACCCCTTACTGTGCTTGCGTCACTAAATATAATAACAGGGAATATAATACGATTAGCCGAGCAGATTAAACGGAGCTTAGGCTAATCCAACGCGGTGATACCATGTAAATTTTGAAACAAATATAGCTCACAGTGTTTTAACAAAAGGTTCTTTCAGGGCTTAAATAATAAGGCAATTTGACTTTACGAAACTGAAGAAATCGTAATCCTTTTTATATATCTTATAAGACTCTGTAAGCTATCTATCTATCCCAGACTGGGATCAATCGTGATTGATTGATTTTAAAAGTATAAAAGTTATAGCAGTTTTATGCATGTGTAAGAAATTCAATCGACTATATACGCCATTGTTATAATGGAAAGCACGTGCATCGTCAATGTCACGCATGCCAATAAACAGTTTTATACAAACCTTCATACACAAACGACTGAGTCAAACGCCTAGGTCAGGTTTCTTATAATCTTACACTCATATCTGCTTTTACATATTTTGTTAAAAATAATACAGCAAAATGAAATGTGCGTGAGTGAGGTACATTTTGGATATTTACTTTTGATGCTTAATAAAAAGATTTCTCATTCATTGCTATGGCTTTGAAGTCAGGAAGTGGCAAGTTCCCTTTTGCGAAATACCTACAGCTAACTCTGTAACTTTTGAAAATACTAATGGTAGAGTAGCACTGTGTTATATAATGAAAAACAAAGTGCATTTCCCCTAACAATATTGATTCTTGCAGTAACGGTAAATATTTTGAAGATAAAACCCACATAGACAGGCGCGGATATCAGCCAATTCGAAATAATTTACCCAATGAGTAGATTAATGCTCTAAGGGCCGATTTTTCAATCCCGAGATAAACAATCTAATAACTACCTCTCGAATAGATTTATTCAATTGTTTATCTAACTCATAACGGCTCGGTTATTTTTCAATCGCGATTTATTCCATAAATAACAATCTGACCAAAATATATTTCCACACTGGCGAAACAAACATATTAAATTACTCGAGTTAGAGCGGGATAGAGCCAACTCTTGCAATTTGTCAACAAACGTCACTATGACTCACGTCAGGAGAGCATTTTAAGGTTTTGTCTTGTATTGCTCTTGTGATCTATGATTGTTAATTGTTGTTTTGATTCGAGTGAAAAGTTTTGGTTAAATTTGTGTTTCAATTTATATTCTTTACGATGGAAACGACAAAAAAGGGAGCGTTCGGCAAATTTTCAATGGCATGGTCATCAGTACTATCAAGAACAAAAATTTCAATATGATTTTAATAATTGATTATAATAATTATATATACATAGTTAGAAGGAGGAATACGCACTATGTTAATACATACGAAAATATCCCAAATTTGACGAGTCAGTTGTCAACTCAAACGCCTTATCGTCGAATAGCGCGCTATCTGGTCGTTGGAGCGGCAAATCGATTTATTCCTCAAATAACGTAGTTATTCGATAGATAAGTCCTATTCGTCTATTGAAAAATTAAAGATTTTGTTCACTGAAGAATAAAGTCTATCTAGCTGTTTATCTGGGGATTGAAAAATCGGCCCTAAGTCATAAATCTTATTCACAATACCACTAAGGGCCGATTTTTCAATCCCGAGATAAACAGTCTAATATCTACCCCTCGAATAGATTTATTCAATTATTTATCTAACTCATAACGGCTCGCCTATTTTTCAATCGTGATTTATTTGATGAACAACTATCTGACCAAATATTTCCATATTGGCAGCTCTGCTCTCGGAGTGGCGAAACAAACATATTAAATTAATCAGGTTAGAGCGGGATAGAGTCAACTCTTGCCAACAACCGTCATTATGACTCACGTCTTGTATTGCTCTTGTCTTCTATGATTGTTGATTGTTGTTTTGATTCGAGTAAAGAGTTTGGTTAAATTTGTGTTTCAATTTATATATTTTACGATGGAAACGACATACTTAAAGGCAGCGTTCGGCAAATTTTCAATGGCATGGTCATCAGTACTATCAAAAACATCAATTTCAATATGATTTTAATTGATAATAATTATATAGAAAGAGGTTTAATTGTTAATAATTCTACGCTCTATGTTATGACATACGAAAATATCCCAAATTTGACGCATCAGTTGTCAACTCAAACGCCTAACCGTCGAATAGCGCGCTATCTGGCCGTTGGAGCGGCAAATAGATTTATTCCTCAAATAACGTAGTTATTCGATAGATACGTCCTATTCGTCTGTTGAAAAATTGAATATTTTGTTAACTGAAGAATAAAGTCTATCTAGCTGTTTATCTGGGCATTGAAAAATCGGCCCTAACTCTCCTTCACCTTCAAACAGAATTAGAGTAAAGCACGCAATGTAAGCACAATAATTTCTTTAATACGTATTTGAAGACGAAATAATATTTCTGTTCATTCTAATGTTCTACAATATATAGTATGTATGTGCATTATATCCTATCTAATAGGACAGGGACAATCCTACTCATATTTTAAATGCGAAAGTTTATAAGAAGGTAAGAATGTATGGAGGAAATATTATATCCATTAGGTACTCTTTCACACTCTAAATGTATGCGTTTTGGTACAGTGATAGATTTTAGTCTAGATTAGTACATAGGCTACTGTTGTTCAGGGGGCACGCGAGACAAACCGCGGAATCAAATTATGGTAGCACTTTTACGTTAAAAACATCTTAGTCCTATTATTTATTGTTGCCTTTATTCAAAATGCTTTTTGCAATGAAACGGAACATTGAAATCACTTGTAAAATATTCAATAAAGATTCAAGGGCATCAATACAACAAATCGAATATCACGTGTTATATAAAATATAAATTCTATAAATTCTATATTAGGTGGCTGGTTAGTCGTGATTTTTTTCAGGATTTTTGATAAATCAATGTATTCGGAGTATAAGATGATATCGTTTAATTTATGGCATTATAATGCCATAAATTATGCTAGGTAATTATGTATATAGCTGATTATCTTGATTACTTTATAAGACTTAAAATTTAGCACTTCCCTGATATGAACAAGCTAAGATTATAGAACATAAAAAGGAATTACGTACTTACTAAAAACATATTATTTGGGAATAATCGGAATAATTTAATTATTCCTGACCGACTAGGTGCCTTGTTCATTTTTTTTTATTATAAGGTATATCAAAGATCTTAATCATCCATGAGTAATTTTCCGTAGGCGCAATTTGCGTACCTACTGCGTACTTGGATTATTAGCGTAAATAATTATCACGTTTTCCATTTATTTATAGTCTCAAACACGTGTTCCGTTATATAAATTCATGTTTAATATATATAATTAAATTATTAAAGAATTTAACTACTTTTTACCGTAATTAATTGATAGTATAATTATATTTAAGTATACTAATTAAAATCGCTTGCAGTGAAACAGAGATGTGCTTTACAGTTTCCAAAGCTGCCTCCTATCTATTCATTTTGTCTTCAAATATAACTTATCTAGTGAAATTATTTTGCTCTACATACGAAAAATACAACATTTTATTTTGTTTAATATCTTGCGCAAACCATTCTCATAACGTGAGGCAAACAATTTGTATAAAAGAAAACTTAAAAGTTGAAATAATTTTTTAAACAACCAAATGGATAAAATATTTTCCACCCTCGAATAAAGGAACCCATTAAAGTTTAAGGAAAAAGATTTTCTTTGCAAAACAATTGCAAAACATATTATTTGTATTTTGTATTGCATAAGGCGACTCGTGAAAGTAAACGCAAACAAATCACCTGTTTAGCTTATGTACATCGCGTGATTTATTTATTGTATTTATAAATATCGGTAAATGACGTGATAAACCGTATTTCCGCAATTCAACAATATAACATACTAATTAATAAATCATTTAATGAAACAAATTGATCTCATTTTAAAAATTTCATGGAAGATAAATTTTATTTCGTCCAACAAATCGAGTATTTTTTTATGCAGATATCTCATGCTTAAACACTAAAAATGTTTTTTTTAGTCGGTAATATCACCCAATATAACTAGCAAATTATTATAATATCTCATCTCATTAGTTTTGCCACATATCAAAAAATAAAAATATTATACATAAATAAAGAAAAAATCATATTATTACTATTTACTAGATTGAAAATTACGCTATCACTTTGTCAAATATGTAATCTTTAAAAAATTTTTTTAAAGTGAAACTTTTATTACATCGTCTCAAACTTTTTGGTCTGTGTAGCGCATGTCGCGTGACGGTAGTAGGTAGGTATACCTACTCGGCAGCCGACCGTCACGCGACATGCGCTACACAAAGCAGTGTTCGGAACCGTTCGAACAGTTTCACTTTTACCGTGGTTTCATAAAACCACACAACATTTTTTTTTATTAGATTCTACTAAAGTCATACAAAATCAAAATGATATAGTAATTATATAAAATCTTACCGGCAGTTGTTGAAAGTCTCCTAAGGGTGGTCCGGAGTCTATAAGTTTTTCGCTATTTGAAATTAAAGTTGGTGGCAGTACATTTTCATGAAGATTTGATGCTATTACTTTGTTCAGGAGCATGCCTAAAATATAATACTTACTGTTATAACACAAAAATGTAAAAAAAATATTTTAACAAAATTTGTTCAATCTCTATTGTTATATGAATGATGAAAATGTACAGAAAAAAAAATAGATTTATTTAAATTTTATTCAAATATTTAAAATATAAAACACATACCTTTTTCTGGCTGAGTCTTCTTATAAAATAGAGTTGAGTATGCAAAATTATTTTTAATTTTCGTTACACTGGGTGGCTCTCTGCCTCTTAATAATATTGCATCAAGTTCAGTATAGTATGGAAGCAATCTGTGATTGAATTCTAGCCGTAAGATTCTACAAGAAAAAACATTATTGACATTTTATTGTTTACTTAATAATAAAAAAAAATGCTAATGCCTTTTTCACATTTAATAAATGCAGCATTAATTCATTCATATTAAGTAAAAAATATGAACATTCTTTATATTATATTTTATTTATTTTATTTTATTTATTCTTCACTGTATAGGAAATACAAGATTAAGACGACACAAAATAAAATATATTAATATATTGTAGGTATAATCAATTTAACAACCTTATTATTATTAAGATATAATAAATTTATTTATGACCTACCTAGTAGGATAATTAATCTGCCGTATTGGTGGACTAAATATCCTTGGAGTGTCACCTGCATACTCTGGCTCCCCTTCCCATAGTAATATCCATGATGTGGGTCCATAAGCCCAAATTCTTACTAAAGCACCTGGATTGTATGTCTCAAAAACAGCTACTTCAAGGGGATACACTGATCTTTCAAATGACACTTCTGTTGAAAATAGAATACAGAGTATAAACATTTATTTTTTTTAATCTTTATTTTTTTTTATAACATTCTACAAACCTACGTAATCCTGGCTGGGAATACTATTCGTATTTTGCGGCATATAATCCTCTTGTACTGAGGGTGCCTCTTCCCACCATGTTCCATAAGTTCTCTGTACAATTGAAAATATTATTTTGTTTATATTTAGAACTGAACGTGTTCAATAAATTACAATCTTATTACATAAACAAATTTTCTTTGTTTTCACCGATATGTGTTTAATAAAAAATGCGCACGTAATTTGTTGTTATTTATAAACATTTATATTACCATTACAAATGCTTGGGGATAGTCCCCATAATCGGGAAAGTTGGAAGGTGGTCCGCGAAGATTGAATGCAGTATAGGAAACACTGATTTCGCTCCCGTACTGTGAACTAAAATCTTCAACATTTTGCACAAACTGCTCTATTATTTGAGAATCATTTTCATCATCCACATAATTATCGTCTTTGAACCACAATAATGACGATATAATATCCGAAGCACTTTGCATTACTCCCTTTTAAAATATTATAAGTGAATGGAAAGATACAACCGCTAACATCGAGTTTTCAAGCGTATGAATCCAAGCAAAACATAAACGAAAACTGAAAAGTGAAAACAGAAAATTGAATTTGTCATCTGTCAGTTTAAGACAAGTAAATAAATAGTTGTCAAAAATGACACATTTTTCATACTGGCAGCGTTAAAAACAAAAACCAGAAGAAATGCTCTAATACACAGCCTGCACAGACGAGGGATTTATGTCCGCGGACTTTCACTTACAACTGTATTGAGTAAACGCAAACAAGGGATTAAAAGTACCGCGTACAAAAAGTCACCCAACCGCGGACAATGGACATGCAAGGAGCGATCGATATTCATAATCTTCTTAATTAATTTTCTTGACACGAAGTCTAATCATTGCAACATAAAGAAGTTCGCGATTTAGGTATACCAATTTACTCAGAAGTAAATGAGTTAAATAATAACTTCTGAGTAAATATTTTCATTCCCGCCAAATTAAAATCCGTGGAATAAATGCGATCCATAATCCATGCGGTACTGCCAACTGTTTATATTTACTTTGTACATAATTTTTTCGTAGTTATTATTCAAAAAACGTATCAAAAACATACCAAAAAAACATAATTTATACAATTAAATTTAACCTTATTCGTATGATTAGAAACCGGATTTATTAAGGTGCGCTTATACGGGCAACTAAAATTGCTCAATCCCAGTCAATACTCGTCAACTATGACGTCATAGCAACGGCAATAAGTGTCAATGTTTCGCAATACAATAATATGGAGCGATACGGCGCAACTTCATCAACTAGGCAATAAAGTATTACACGAGAAATTCAGTATTTGCTCGATATGATGATGTCGCCCACATTGTTCTTGCAGCGGCGGCTTGTAGTTCTTTTTTAGTAATAATCAAAAACAAAAAATAAAAAAAATAATAGTTGTATCTGGGTTCGATCGATTTTGGCAAAAAAGCCGCAGTTTTCAAAAAATTTACTAGAATGTCACAATCAGACTATGAATTAGTTACTTTTGAATTTAAAAGTTATCCCATTAAATTATGAAACAGACGACCATTAATAAGAGAGTTGCCAAGCAATTATTGGCCTCGTGTAAGCGCACCTTTAAGTTTTCAATAAATTTACACTACACTTTAGGTGTGGACATCTTTTTTGTCACCGATTGTTGTATCTGGTTACAATGAATGATCGAAATCAAAAAGCTTATATCGTGCTTATATCTAAACACTGGAGATTTCAGTATGAATATTAACTTGCCAAGTTAGGTGTGAAAGTTATAAAAAAACATACAGGCGTCATTCAACGTCATATTTTCTTGTTACAAGCTGTTAATGGTCATAGTGCAATCTCCAGTGTATTAGATATAAGCTTCTTGATCGAAATCGAATTAATAGAATTTTAACTTAAATAAAATATTTGATTCTACACAAAAATGTTTTTTTTTTTCAAAAATTGTCATATTTCAATGTCAGTGTCATCTGTAAAAAACTGGCAACATTTATTGTCGCGTCGGTTGTATCCGTCAAATAGGGCCAAAATATTAATGTATTTTTTTACAATTTCTTTGTAATGGAAATATTATAAATATAACAAATAAACAATAATAGGAAGACACTATGGCTGCGGGTCCTATCGCCGAAAGAAATCAAGGTAGGTAATACATGGATTTTAAAAAGTGTTTAGGTTATGAGCTTACAAACATTTAACATTATATATATCGAATAATTATACCTTTTCAAGATAGTTACAGGATATTTTACAAACATTATGTACTAAGTTAACAAGTGGTTAAATAAAAGACTCCATAAGAATTCATGAATTACGTTTACCACTACTTTCCCTCCCAATACCCAATTGATGCTTCAGTTGGTGATATTTTGACTTAACATTAATAAGTAAAACATGAAATACTCTATTATACTAATTACTAACTAAAATCAAATTCAGCGCTGAATATTGAGTAAGGAACATTCTAGGGAAGTGCGCTCCATCTTAGGCCACATCTCAGCTTACCATCAGGCGGGATTGTGGCCAAGCGCTCCCCTATTGTACAATAATAAAAATAAAAAAAATATTGAGTAACATAATATTTAATGTTTACAAAGTGCTTTCAAGTTATCTGCAATTAACCAAATTTTGCATTGTAAAAGACAGAATTACCACTACAACTGCCTCTATAAATTCAAATTAAATAATAAAATTACACAATTATATTTTCTCTATGCTTCCAGATGCTACAATATATGTGGGAGGTCTTGACGACAGAGTTACAGAGAGCTTGCTATGGGAATTATTTGTTCAAGCTGGACCTGTGGGTATGTACATTTCTTAAGTTTACATTTTTAAAGAGGAATTACCTAGTTCAAGGCAGCTATTGATTTTATAATTCATAAACAATTGTGAACAGATTAATTAATTACATGATATTATTTAAACTTTTTTTTCTTAAACTATTATTTTCTTTATGTAAATTATTATAAACTAGATTTCCGCCCGTGGCTTCGCCCGCGTTTTCAAAGGAAAACCCGCATAGTTCCCGTTCCCGTGGGATTTCCGGGATAAAATCTATCCTATGTGTTAATCCAAGTTACCCTCTATATGTGTGCTAAATTTCATTGTAATCGGTTCAGTAGTTTTTACGTGAAAGAGTAACAAACATCCATACAAACTTTTAAGATTTAAGATATTAAGATTAAGATAGTGTAATGTCTAACTTTTCTTTTACAGTGAATGTTCACATGCCCAAAGATCGGGTGACGCAAACGCATCAGGGTTATGGATTTGTTGAGTTTATGGGAGAAGAAGATGCAGACTATGCCATAAAAGTATGTACATACAATATCATCTACAACAATATTTAAATTACTACTAGTGGTCCGACCCGGCTTCGCCCGTGGTACCTACATGTTTAAACTATCCTATCTCTCAAGTTGGATCGAACTGCACAATATGGTGTGCGAATTTTATTATAATCGGTTAAGTGGTTTAAGAGTCCATTGAGGACAAACATTGTGACACGAGATTTATATATATTTAAACTAGCTTACCGCCCGCGGCTTCGCCCGCTTAGTCTAAAACCTAATAAATTATATACTAAAAACTTCCTCTTAAATCACTCTATCTATTAAAAAAAACCGCATCAAAATCCGTTGCGTAGTTTTCAAGATTTAACCATACAAAGGGACAGAGGGACAGAGAAAGCGACTTTGTTTTATACTATGTAGTGATTACTATAAAGTAATATAAATATTTACATCTTACTTTATGGATTTTATCTTAATTAACAAAATCAGTAAGAACATTTTTTTATCTGCCTGCTTTACCTGCTTTCTCTAAATCTTAATAAATTATACACTAAAACCTTCCTCTTGAATTACTTATCTATAAAAAAACTCCATTGCATAGTTTTAAAGATTTAAGCATACATAGGGACGGAGAAAGCGACTTTGTTTTATACTATGTATTGATATTTCTTATTCTATTTATAACTAGTAACAAAATACGAAAACAGGAAGCAGAGAAAGTATTCACATAATTATGTTATAAAAGAAACAATTTATCTTACAGGTAATGAATATGATAAAGTTATATGGTAAGCCGGTAAGGGTGAATAAGGCATCGGCACATCAAAAGAATCTTGACGTGGGAGCCAATGTGTTCATTGGGAACTTAGATCCTGAAGTTGACGAGAAACTATTGTATGATACATTCTCTGCATTTGGAGTTATTTTACAAACACCAAAGGTAACAGTTTTATCCTAATGGCTGTGAAAATTGAATGTGAAATTATTCTTACAATTAAGATGATAAAGCAAATGACATAATAATAAAATGTTATTGTATAGAACATAATCATCTTGTTGTTATTTAAAGGCCGATTTTTCAATGCTTGGATAAAACTTATCCGTCCAATAAAGTATTACACGATAATATTAAAATGTCACGTAAACTGTCAAATACGGGCAATTAGAATATGTTTTTAAATTGGTAGTTTTATACATTATTCGACGAAAAAGTTTTAACCAAGGATTGAAAAATCAGCCCTAATATTAATTTCTGATGCTAACTGCTGGTTTCTAATTTGAGTATTGGATCTTAAAAATGAAAATTTTATTAAATATGGTTAAATATTATTTGAAATATTTTAGGCCGTACAAATATAGTTTAAGCATCTCATCTGCTTATTGTCTTGCGACTGATTGCAGATCATGATTAAAAAAAAAGAAATTGAAATCATCAAAAAAAATTTACTTTTCAGGTTATGAGAGACCCAGAGACTGGTAACTCCAAAGCATTTGCTTTTATAAACTTCGCGTCATTCGAAGCGTCTGACGCGGCGATAGAAGCTATGAACAACCAGTATCTATGTAACAGGCCGATTTCTGTGTCATATGCGTTTAAGAAGGATGTTAAGGGTGAAAGGCATGGTTCAGCGGCTGAAAGGTTTGTGTTTATATATTTGTTTATGTTTAAATATAGTGTAACTAGCTGTTGCCCGCAGCTTAGCAGCTTAGCAGCAAAAGATAAATTTACATGATACAAATTTTCATCCCCTATTTTACCCCTTTAGGGGATGAATTTTCTAAAATCCTTAGGGGACGCCTACGTTATGACATCTACCTGCATGCCAAATTTCAGCCCGATACGTCCAGTGGTTTGGGCTGTGCGTTGATAGATCACTATATCAGTCACCTTTGAGTTTTATATATATATAGATTTGTAATTATGGTATTTAATGCGAGGATGCAGTGTATGGGCGTATCTTGGTTTTATTCGAATTACTAGCTGTAACGCGCGGTTTCACCCGCGTGGCTTCGCTCCTGTTGGTCTTAGCGTGATGATATATAGCCTATAGCCTTCCTCAATAACTGGGCTGTCTAACACTGAAAGAATTTTTCAAATCGGACCAGTAGTTCCCGAGATTAGCGCGTTCAAACAAACAAACAAACAAACTCTTCAGCTTTATAATATTAGTATGGATTTACGTGCATTTGGTGTTTATCATGTTATATGTTTTGATAACACAAAACATTTAACGTCTGATTGATTTTGTTCAGTTATTTTCTATTTACGGAGACAAGTCAGTAAGGAAATCGTTTTTTGTGATTGGTTGTGCTGTTAATGCAATGTACAGACTACATGTATATTTTGTCATTTGTATGGCATAACTTATGTAATGGTATAATGTGACAGGGCTATATTACCTTGTAATTAATATAAAGATCAATAATGATGATTGAAATTATATAGTTAACACATTCAAATGTAAATAATCATGCTCCCCTTATATGAGGAATAAAGCTGCTCAATGACATGCTCACTCACAGCAATGAAAGCGATATATTTTGCATAAGTTTATATAAATTCAAAAATATTATTTTGTTATTTCTTAGTTATAAAAAATGATGTAATTTTAGTTAAGTAACTGCATTGTAATGCTTTGGCTATACATACCTGTAAATTACTTGTGTTGGAAAATAAAGAATAAAGAATCATAAAGGACACCTAGTTTTACCAATTCTTAAATACACATTTAAATTCAAATTCATTTTTATTAACAGAACATCACAGGTCCACTTGTTAGTAATTTCTTACTATGTTAGTACAGAACATTAATAACATAAATTATATTACATTTCATTCATATCATTAATCTTTCAGATTGCTCGCAGCGCAAAACCCGCTATCCCACGCGGACAGACCGCATCAGCTCTTCGCGGATGCACCACCTACCATCCTTGGACCAATGATGATGGCTCCACCACCCCCCCCAACACCAACCCCCATGCCACCTCCAGGCCCACCTATGTCTGCGAGACCCCCACCCCCCCTACCAATGTCAGCGCCACCACCTCCCCCCACATCGATGCCCCCACCAGGACCACCTCCGCCCCCCGGTCCACCCCCTCCCCCTCCCCCGTTCCACCACTTCCCTCCCCCTCCCTTCGGACCCCCCGGGTTCGGGCCACCTCCCCCACCAGGTGCAAGACCCCCTCCCCCATGGAGACCACCGCCACCACAGTTCAGACCGCAGTTCCCGCCGCGTGGACCACCGCCGTTTGGACATCCGCCGTTCCCACATCACCCCCCGGAACCAAACTATAATTATTAAGAGCTATTAAATATATTTTTAGTAATAATGTGTGTTTTATTTCAATAGTAAATACTTGCTTTGTCAGTATTATTACTTATTACTATTAGCGTGGCGAATGTAATGAATTATTTATTATAGTATGATTATGTTTGAGAATAATATTTTTAAATTTGTTGTATTTCAAAACGAAGGCAATAATTTAACATGACATCAACATTAACTATTATTATTAAAGCGAAAAACAATCAAATATTATATTGTGTTGAAGACCGTTCATACTGTCGTACTCAAGTAGATTATTATTCACTGCAAATTTAATGAAATAAACATATTGTATAAAGATATTTAGTAGACAGCTGAAGTTGTGTAACTTTTCTTGAAATATTATTATTTGACAAACATACATTTTCCAATATGTTTGGAGGATCAGCACGACATTTTTTTTCAAATCAGACTTCCGAACCCGTAGTTCCCTATGTTAGCGCATTCAACCAAACAAAAATATTATAATTTAGTATAGAAGTAACTATAGAGTGTATCACTATATGCGATGGCAAGTATAACCGAAGCCGATGCGTGGTTATGAGTATGAAACCTGATGAAACTTAGATCATTAAGTAAAATGATCTAAGGTATGAAAGTACGAATTACCGGGTTTAGGTACTCTAGCCTCTACGTAAGCATCGGAGATCAGAAGTTCATAGTTCCTACTCTCGTTATTAATATTTACTTGCTAATCTCGACATTTATAATTATTGATTATGACAATGATAACTTTACCTATAAGCTATCAAATTGTAGTTTGATACAGGCGGCTACATTTGAAAAGGTTGTCAATCGATGCACTACATACAGCACATTAAATGGCATTAGATGCAATGGCATTAGTTTTTAGCTTGGTTTCTAGTAAGTGGTAGATAATCTTTCAATACAGTCTCTTGAATTTCAAATACATACAGGTAGCTTTGCGCCAGCTCTCTAACTATAAGTACCTAACTACGTTGATTATAAACACAACCTCTAGAGAACAAAAATTAATTTATTCATGAATGAATAAGTAGATACTGTATGGAAAAAAGTATCAATGTTTTATACGGTATGTAGATTGTAGGTAGGTACAATAACAACCACGCATTTAATTATTATAAATTTGATGTAAGTACTTAGGTATATTATTATCTAAGTCTATTTAACTATAATATTTTTTTACAATACGTTAAACTTATTAGATAAGCTTTTCTGATGGTTGAATTAAAAATACAAAAACAAGCTACAATATATGAGATAGTATTAAGATTATTAATCTATCTCTGGTGGGAAAACACCTTTACATTTCGCGAGGTCATAAACGTGGCTAATAACACATCACACACGATACACGTGAAATGCGAAAGTTTGTATGTTTGTTAGTTACTCCTTCACGCAAAAACTGCTGAACTGAATTTCATTTGGCACACATACCTAGAGGGTAACTTGGATTAATACATAGCATAGGTTTCATCCCGAAAATCTCACGGAAATGGGAACTAACCATGCGGGTTTTCCTCTGACTACGCAGGTGAAGTTGCGGGTGAAAAGCTAGTTACGTGTAACTACTTAAAGCCAAGTAAACCTTGGCGTGTACTTTTTGGTTTCAAATACTTTTTTTTTATCTTTCTGTCTTTTACTAGATATTAAAAAAAACTCCAATTTGTTAATAAAACAAATTTACTTAGGTACTTTTCTTTTGATTGAACCAGCAGGGCGAACAGCGTATTTCCCTAAAATGTTTCAAAAATTTCACCAACTACGATAGTTATAAAGCTAAAAGCATTGCAACGTACAAGTTTATCTCCATCGAAGCACATTCGAGTGAGGTAGGTTTTAAAAAGACGGCTATCGATTTAACAACTTAAAATTTATATTGGAAATGCAATTTTATTGTCTCCTAGGATTTGCAGTGGAGCGACAAAATTGCAAACATGTTTTATTTGCGACCAGATACTGTCCGAAAGGGTTACTTGTTCGGAAAATTTAAATTGCACGAGTCATTATTTTGTTTCGATATAACGAGCGCTTTTAAAATGAGGTAAGCTTCCATTATTATCTTATCTCTTTTTTGGCGTATTGCTCCTTTATTTTATGTTTACTAGACTTGAGCTTATCTCAATATTTTCATTTACTACTTATTTTCAACCTTCAAACATTGTAGGTAGGTATCTATATGATTCGCAATATATATCTTGTTACCTACTTACATTGGTCCTTGTATGATGGTCCACAAGCAAAAGTTGTGCCAGTTACAACCAACAAGAAAGAATCTTTAACTATCGACAAGAAGCACTTTTAACAGAGAAAAGTGTTAATGAGCAAGATGTTCCATCGATAGCTATCTTGATTCTTGTCGCTATGATAAATTGTTAAAGATAGAGTTCTGAGAATGCGGACGTTCAATAAAAATTATTAAAGGTTCAATAAATGAGATATGTTTTTGAAAATACAATTGAATCCAGACTTATTCTTCGTCTCTTTTTAATGAAACATTAAAAATCAGTACACTGCGTCTCTATATCCATTACTTGTCTTGTTATATACGCTAATGTATCCACAGATAAATAATATATCTGAAAAAAGCTTTCCTTCTCCCGCGGTAGGTAAGCAAGCACTTCAAATGCAAGCAATTTTTGTGTACACTAATTTGACCTCCATCATCATTGCGATTGTGTTCATCTCACGATGACCCCCATGGTAACACATCGTATATGAAAGCAGCTCATTGTACGCTTATCCTAAAGCAGCAAACAACAAAATAACATGATCAGGCTGAGCTTAATCCGGCATGCGTATCACGCGTCGCGATCGCACTCGATAATGGCCGGCCAGGGTAAAGGATTAAAAACATCGTTAACTCGCAAAATGAAACACAAATATTTTGTTTACGTGCTATCAAAACGGATTACGTGGATAGCGAATTTGTACAAATGCAGTTGTTTTAATGCTCCGTCCTTGTGGAGCTAACAGTTATTTGTTTGAGCGTTATACGTTTTATCTTGTAAATTTTATGTTTTATATATTTGTAATCTTTATATTAATTACGTAAAGATGTAGAGCTAAACTCCGTGACTACGCTGGTATATGTAAATATTTTACTGTAAAAATAGGCAGATAAGAAGTCAAATAACCTATCTTAAAATATGCTTAAAGATCCATTCTTCCATTATTTTTATTAAAACCAAGGTAGTAGCAAATTGGTTACACGAGGAAAATTTTGACGATTTTCCTATTCTCGGTTATTTGATTATCTCTACACAAATGGTTACGGAATAACAAATTCTATTAATAGGAGTATTTTTAAAATAATACACGTTCTTGTCAAACTAGGTGTGTATTTTCCTTAATGCGTTACATTAAATAGCCACATTTAATGATTGATTATGAAAAGATATAGAAATGTGTCACCTATCTTCTGTATTAAAAACACTTCTTAAGAAACAGATTGACGATACAGACTCCTGAGGTAGTCTCATTCATTTGATGGAATGCAATTACATGCTAAATGAACATATTACGTTGATACATATTAATTAGAGCTCCAGTCATCTTTGAGAATGCAAGAACGATAAAAAGCATACTTAATACTGCAAACGGGCATAGTTCTTTACCACCCTAGTTCTTTAGCTTTTCCTCTTTATTTTTTTTTAATAAAGACTTCTTCTATCCACAGAATATAATATCTGTTTAGATAAATAAAAATAAACAAAATGAGTAGGTAAGTAGGCAAAATATGTGTTATAAGTACACTATTAAAGATTTGTTAGGTGCTACGGCGTAGGTGATTTGTAGAAGACAGCTCTAATTATTATAAACCTACTTTTTTACATATATACATAATATATTTAAGTACCTTATAAACACATAATATTCTTATGAATAAGTTTTCATTTTATTACCTTTTTATATCGATTATTATAATTTTCTTGTCCCGAGAAGATAAAATTTAAAAATAGAGCTTGTTATGGAAAATTAATAGCCACATATTTTATGCGTCATAAAATATGGCTGAGAGCACACTACAGCCATAAAGAATAAAACTTTTTCATTGGCTATCGATATGAGACATCGTCTCACCATAAGCGTTTTTGTTTCAAAACTTTCTAAATGAACGCTATAAATTTGTGTTATTGAAAAACATAATAGCTTTCATAAGTTTTGTGCTATCGTGTTTTTTATATAATTTTATTACAGTATCTATATTTCTTTCCTTACTCAATTATGACAAACGTATTTATCCCTTTATTTTAAAACATTAAGAGTTAGAAGTAGATAGTATAACAGTTTTACAGTCAATAAAGAGTCTGGCTTACGTATTTGGAACCTTTCACTAAATACAGGTAAAATTCCACTTAATACCTGAAGCACATTGCGTTCCTCTACATTTTAATGAAATTAACGGTTGCTTGAACTTAATCACATACGTGAGTGTAAAGTAACTATTGTTCCGATTCGCAAGGGCAAGATTCTATAAGACCCCAATTTTCGGGAACCCATTCTTCAGTATTGTGAGGGTCTGGTATAATATATTAATGGTGTAATTACAACAATGGAGGGAACAGCTAATGGTGTGGTAATGTGATGTCTTTCATTGTTAGAACTACCTGTAATTAATGAATTTAGTTACGCAGTGTTTGGCTGGACTTATATACCTAAGTTGGTACACAAATAAGGCTAAAATATTACAGTGCAGTTAAGGTGATGAATTAATTTTTCTAACATTTACGGCCCTTTTTAAACCTTCGTAATTTTTATATTATTAAAGTTGTCGTGATGAAAATTCTTGACAAGAAAGTTCAATAGTAACACAATACGTCTACCGTTTTAGAAACATGATTCCATGATATTTTCTCGATAGAAAAAAAATACAAAGTTCTCATTGTTATTTTTTTATAATCTCTGGCATCTTCAAAATAACAAACGTAAAGTTACGACTTTTTGGATATTAACTATAAAATATACAACCTATACGTCTACCGATTTAGAATTTTGAAATATGCGATGGTTTTGAAATAAACAAGAAATACTTGAAATTAGCGCGCGACCAGCCAATATAGCGCGAGCCGCCCTGTACCTTCCTACCCCGATCGCTGCACGAGTCATTCCCGCTACGGCCGTCACACGGGGAACTTGTGTCGCTCGCGCAATCGTAGCGAAGGGTGACAACACGATAAGACAAAATGAGACAAATGGGGTCAATAAAGAAAATAAGAAGAAGAAACATAAAGGTTGGAGGAAAAAGAATGCTTACAATTGGAACAAATTAATGAAGTAAGTTGGTTTTATTTTAAATTTGATGATAATTGTATTATAGACGATGTTTGATATGTACCCCTGTTTTAAGTACATAGCGATTGTGTAAGATTTTTTCATTTATAGCATAGATAATCTTTTCAGAAATCCGGAATCCAGAAGGAAAATAAACCCACTGATTGTTCACAATGTGAACCCACTCCTTCGTAAGTACCTTTATTCAGTCAAAAATGTATGTTATCAACGTTCTACTGGTTTTATCGCATGATTCCATTTTTAGCAAAAAGCAACAAAGTGCAAAGAAATAAAAAATCATGGTGAACTTAGTGGAAGTATGGCGGACATAATATGGAACAGGAGCTCATTGGAGTAGTATTATATTTAAAAAAATACGAAATAATTTCAAGAATTACATTTCTTAGAAGGTGGTAGATAAGTATGTTGTATAAAGAATTTGATGTTGATATTTATTTCATATTTTATACTTACTACACCTGTGCGGGAAATTGCTTAGTAATAAAACAGGTTTATATTCATATTTACATAGTAATGTGAGTTTTCATTTCGAAAAATTTTGTATAAGTATATTAAATTGAGTTCCTGGGTGATCTGGAAACACAATTGGGCCCGGAAGATGGCGCTGCAGTCACTCCTCCTAATGACATGAACCGATTTGGATGAATATTTGTGTGCACATTTCATTTTTGTGGGATGATTGGTTGATTCGCTTTCACATTAGCTAATATTATGTATTTTTGTTGTTAGAAAGTAAACTTAATTTAATGTTTATAATACATTATTATTGGTATAAATAAGCCAGTGTTCGTCTCACATTGCTGTACCTGCCTACCTACCCTACCAGGGCCTAACTTTGTTCTGGCTATTTTATTTTGATTATTTGTAATGAATAATTACAATTATAATAGAGTGCAAAAAATAAATACATGCGTCAATATATTTTGTGTTTTTTTTAAACAATTTTTTTATTTAAAAAAATATCATTCCGACCGCGGCTTTGCCCGCGTGGAATTAGGTTATATCGTGAATCCTGTTTTATCCCACAGAAGTGTTCAGTTCGGATAAAAAGTATCCTATGTGTAAATCCAGGCAATTAGCTATATTTTATCAAAATTGGTAATGTAGTCTTGACGTGATTAAGTAACAACTAACAAAAAAATATACAAATTAACATCCAAAGTTTCGCATCAGTTTTACTGTATTAGTGATATCTTCCACTCTTGACTTTGACTGAGAAGAATTAGGGTTTATAACTTCTTTCAGAAATATTACCTTTCATTTCTGGGCATGATAATATCTACGTCAGCATCAAATTCTATCTAAATCAATTCAGTAGTCCGCGTTATTGAGTATCATTTCATTTTTTCAGAGTACTTAACAATATGTTTTGTTATTTTAAAGATTATTTATAACCTGTATTATTTTGTAATAAAGTAAACATTACGAAATAATAATAATTATTAATAATGTCTAAGTAGTTGTTGGAAAGAAGTTTATTTGTTTATAAGCAAGAAAATAAAACCAATAAATCAACAATTGAATAAATGTATAACAATATTATAACTGTATGACGACTCCATACATGTTTGTCCCGAGTCGGCCAGCGGCAGCGCGGCGAGTTTGCAATGAATGACTTCGCGTACACCGGCGTTCGCGATAGCGAGCTATTAGACTCCGCCCGCCAAGCAGTGGATTTTTTTTTGTGTATCGTCTTAATGAATGTATTAAATTGTAAAAGTAATATGTATGGATTATTGAATGTGGTAAAATTATTTTGTACCGAATAGAACCGATTAGAAATAGAGCTGTAGTAGACACATATGCTTTTTGTTTACCTGCCTTCTTGGTCAAAACTAGGAGTGAGCAGCTAGAAGTTAGAACGTTATAAATAAAATGAGTCTGGAGATTTATATTAGACTTATAATATTATATTATTAAACGTACTGAGTGGTATTCAAGATCTAAGCGTGGAACCAAAGGAAAGTAAAATGATTTTCCGCGTAACAACATTCTGAGTGCGAAGACTAATTGAATTGTTAGCTTTTAGATTGTTTCTAGGTGAAATAGTAAATTCTCTTCGTATTAAAAAACCTTTCATTTTATTTACTCAACTAGTAACAATAAAGCCACTTTTTAATAAAATTGTACAGTGTGTAGTTATATTTTTTTAACATAACTTGTTTAAATACAAAAATCTTTAATTTCACGTAGGTACGTAAAGCCTTCATTATTAATAACATAAACTTTATATGAATATAACATTGAATAATACGAAAAAAATTAAATAACAACCAGATTTATATAATTAATTCGAATCAATTTCGCTCGAGCCTCGAGAACACAATGAGAATGTAGATACTTTAATATGCAAATTGTATGAAAATTTTTGAAGACAAAAATTGCGAAGAATCTCATTCATCGGCATTTAAAATTCATCTGATATCAAGAGAAGGCACGACAATATAGAAACGAGATTAAATCAGGTCGAACTGGAGTTACTGTTATTTTATTCATTGCGAAATTTCCTCGGATCACAAAGAAGTCTAATTCAGTCCACGTTAGGCGTAGGTTCAAGGTAATTGCGGCTTATTGGTCTGCTTTATTAGGTTTTATTCGGGAAATTTTAAGGAAGATTTATGAATTCCTATTATTATCTTATCAGATTCTGTGGTGAGTTAATTAAGTTGTAATTTATTACTGGCTCTAATTAGGCGGAAAAATTAATGAGGTTTTATAAGGTTCAAGAATTCTGTGAAATTATTAAACGTCGGTAATATTTTATGAAAATATTCAATGGTGCTTAGTAAAATTTTACTTCAAAAATGAATAAATAGAAATCTAGCTTACTTGTGGCGTTTTCTAATGCGCGATCTCTACAGGAAAACTAAGAGAAAAACATTTGAGACATGAAAAATTTACTTAATGAAGATGGAATGGGCTGCGAGACTAACTTCATAGTTAAAATATATTTCACAAAAATAATTAACTAATATTTTTATTTCAGTTTAAAAAAATTACATGTTCTTCAGGGTCACCATTCCTGAAAAATAGCCTCAAATTAAAAGTTCTAAAAATAAATAGAGTAGATACTTAGGTTACATATTCGGTGATTTTTGCCCTAAATAACCATTTAACAATAAATTCCCTCTAATTTGACAGTGAATTGACACGTAAACGGGAAAAGAGTAAGCTAAAATATATTTAGAAATCCGTTTAAATTTAATGTTTTTCGTTTCCCCGGCGTAGGCACGAGATGTGCAAACAGAGTTCGTTTTTAATCTAGGGCACTCGAGTTTTGCTGCACTATTTTTGTACTAGCCTTTACTGCTTTTTTGCGTTTCTTTTCAAAGCAATATTGAATAGATAAACCTGTAAAGTTTGTTCACCGTGTCATGGATTTTTGATTAATCGTGGACGTCGATGTTTTTTACAGATGTTTTTTATCATAAAATATGTTTAATTTTTGAAAAAAATAAAGAATAAGTAAAGAATTTCATCACGAGGCGTCTCATTTATAAAGCATTTGAAGTACATAAAACTAAGTATCAAAATTTTATTTACACACAACGGGACAATCATTAAAAAATTTTTGATTATACAAGGAGAGAAACCTCGTTAATTCCCTCCACAAAACATGCATTGAACTTTATTTGTCAATAAAAAATATTTTGATAAAAAAAGATATAGAACAAAATTAATCTTTCCAATAATAAGTGGCAATAGGCATTGCATAAAAGGCAGCTCCGTCGTGGAATGCGTATAACTCGACTTTGTCTAATATCACGCTACGTGATGTACGTGGCCCTTGGCCCTTGGCTGTTATAGTTAGGGCGGGGATGCATTGAAGTGGATTTATTCCTAATTTATAATTTATTTATAAATTTGGGTATGTAATGTACTGAAATCAATTTAAACATAGATATAATATTATATCGTATTTTATAATAGCCATTTTACAGAAATATCAATAGGTTATAATGGAAAAAGTAGATAATGAAAAACATTTCGACTGACCGGTTGGCTTGGTTGGTAGTGGCCCTGCCTTCCAAGCCAGAGGTCGTGGGTTCGATTCCCACCCGGGGAAAATATTTGTGTGATGAACGTAGATATTTGCTCTGTGTCTGGGTGTTAATATTATTATCTATATAAGTTTTTATTTAAAATTATATAATATGTATGTTTATCAGCCATCTGGTTTCCATAACACAAGCGCGAAAGCTTAGTGTAGATCAGATCGTGCCGTGTAGTGTGTGAAAATTGTCCTGAAATATTTAAATATTTATTTATTTATTTAAATAATATTATTGGCACCTACATTTTACCGTCTATAAAATGATTATTCATTCAAAATCCTAGAGGAAATATTATTAGTATAATATTATAATTGGCAGGTTTATATTTCAGAAGTGTAAACACAGCCTTCAACATTACCGTCCCCAGTGCAGTGGCCAAAATCCATTAAATGACCCAACATATTTAATGAAATCTCCTCTGTAATAAATCTTTAACAATATTGCCTTTGATGGTAACTAACAATAGGTAACTAACAATATTTTCAACCATGCGTTGTATAAAATTTAAAAATCACTTTAAAGGAAGCTCTAAAGTGAGATCATTTTTCTGCAAATATTGGAATTCTAGATGTTGATCGTAAAACTTTTCATTCGCTTCATATTAACTACATAAACTTCCTAATATTTTAGTACTAATACCGAAATTGTTTACGATCTCTGATTGATTTTAAAAGGACAAATTATCAAAAAAATTCTGCCTAGGTAAGATGTGTTTTTTAAGACACGATTGATATTGATATGATTTTGAATTAAATTTTGAGCAAGCCATCCTTTCTTTTTTTTCCTTCAATTATAAGATTTTCTTCTTACTAAAGAATATATTATATAATACGCCTCAACACAAAAATGTAACCTTATTTATACGTCACTTTATGTCCACCGTAAGTATAGTTATTTTATACAATGTATCGTAAATAGAAAAGTTTCCTGTCTAGTTTTTCAGTTGACCTAAAAACAAGACCTTGTATTGTGCAAAGTTTTCTTCTTTACGTATTTCTGTTATGTAGGTTACTATGAAACTTTCAACTGAATAATAAATAAAAAGCTTACGGAACTTTACAACTCCTTGAAGGATTCTTAAGTATTATTAGTTTTGAGGAGGAAAGCAGGTCGTTTGTGTAGTAGTCACCGCGTTTACATATACATATAGATATGAGTTAAATCCCCGTGCGAGGCAAAACTAAAATATTGACGGAGGGAGTAATTAATAATAATTATATGCCAACGTTTCAAATGTAGCCCTATGTAGGATAAGCGCCAAGCGGATAATGTTGAATTGTTCTGTATGAATCTATATTATTTAAGGGTAATAATTAGGTAGAGACAATCTGAGGAAATTACACTATCCCAGTCTTTTCGTTTATGTATAAAATTTCTGAGCCAATCCGCTGTTAATCCAATGTTATCAGATTTACAAAGAAGACAGTATTCCCTAATCTTATTTTATTTTATCTAATTTAGTATGCAAAAACAAATACAGTATCGTAACTTCATAATGTATTATTGGATAATATTATGGAATAAATGAAAAATAAAGTAAATGTCTCAATTAACTTGGCAAATTGACTCAATTAAGCTGGTTTACCATTAATCAGACATGAACAAATTACAGTAATTGTTATACAATACCTCTGAAGTATAAAGCATGTCTGGAAACCCTTTAAATTATTAAGTTTCCTCTTTATATCTACCCATATTATATCTTATTTTGGTCTAATTCTTCATTTAAATTGTAGGTATATCATAAGTTGTTAATAGTTTAAAGAGAAGCTTTAGTAAATCTAAATTAATAGAAATTACACTTCTATTGCTTGAAGTATAATTTTAATGATTTTATGATATCGTATATAACAGTAGTCGATAATGAATCTATAACATAAGTTTATCTAGATATAATTTCACTTATTAAACTATTTCTATACCTACTTATAAATGTCGAAAAATAATTAGTAATAAATAAAACGACTGGCATTATGATTAATTACAAAAGTGTTTGAATACTAACATTCTCAATAATTTGTCTCTTATTAACTCTTCACCACGGGATACCTAATATATTATTATGTCATCTAGCTTATTATTTAAATAATCAGTTTAGTATATAATTATGTAATTGAAGATATTAAGAACTAAGAATTGTATTTCATGCAATTTTGTCATTTCATCCACTCATTACAGGCCAGGCAAACTGTGCATCTATCGCGTAAAATGTTTTATTTTCTCAATATCGGTCTGCTATCAGGCATGAGGCAGGAAGCAGCGCATAACGAACACTGGTATCATTAGCTTTAGCTCTCGGGAGATTGAAAATTTAACGACTATCATCTTCTTGCTACTGCCGTCCGTTCCTTTTAATACTGCTTTTGACGTTTACTTTTTAAACTAGCGCTCGCTGCGCGATTATTTTTCGTAGTTTTTTATTTTTAAATTAAACTGATATGCACGTCTAACGGATTTAATTAAGAACTTTGTGAATTCATGATTAAAGCATACGTAAGAGGAAATAGATGAAAGATACGTGGAATTTTGATAATTCACTAGAGATGATTCAGCTGAAAAACGGACAGTAGAAAGATACTTATTACTTGTCGTATTTAGTATTCGTTTTACTTTCTATATGTAGTTACTTATTTATTATTTATATTTAATGTTTCTTATAACAGAATGTCATAATGCCAAAATATATTCTAGAAATTAGGGAAAATGTCGCGACTTACGTTGGAAGAATGCAATATAAAAGGGATTAATAAACACGCCTGTCGTGTAAAGAATATGTTGAATATTATATTCATATTTTTCGAGCGGGATGCCAGCACAACGTGTGAGCTAGGAAATTAATAATATCCTCTCAATATCCTATAAGGCATTGGCAAGAGTCCACCGTAACATATGCATTTAAAAGAAGCTTCTTAGTAGATATTCAACAAGAATTGATGCATAATTTTTACACTCAAGTATCCTTCGATGTGAAGGGGTTGGTCACAGACGGACTAAATTCCATTAGTGAGTTCTGGACGATAGCCAGCCTGGGAAGTATAACGAACATAGATATGACATGCGGTAAAAAGTGGAGACTATTGGTGGTGGCTTAAAAGGTTTATCAGAAAAATATTCAAAATTTGTGTAGGTTCGTATGTCATTTTTTATTTATGTATTGTCCTTTTTCGCACGTTTTATAAAGGAAAGGCAATTTATAATAAACTAGCGACCCGCCCCGGCTTCGCACGGGTGCAATGCTGATACTAAATACACTACAGAAAAATTGTGAACGTTGTATAGGTATAAAAATATAGCGGCCCGCTCCGGCATCGCACGGGTATAAAATACCTACATAGCCGGGCGGCCGCAAACGCTACGTCCCGCAATTTTTAAATCTGTAATATCTTCGAAAATATTCACTTAAATCATACGGTGTAAAGGGCCATATAGATCTATATTAAATGAACAATGTATTCAAGGTATTTAATTGGTTAAGGATTAATGCTGTATTGGTTAAAATCGCTTCGAAAATTAGCCATTATTTGTCGTAAAAAGTAAATGACAAAAAAAAGTTATTGTGGGTTATCCATAAGAGATAGACATATACCATCGCGGACTTTTCTGTAGACCTTTTCAATGTGTATAATACTTAGTACATTATTTTGATAAAACTCGTAGGGTTCAGCCTGCGTTTTCAAAAAAATGTAATTTTTTACGACATCACATTAGAAACCTCAAAAATAACAGTAGTTCTCCACTATTTAATGGATGTTATTATACATATAAACCTTCCTCTTGAATCACTCTATCTATTAAAAAAAACCGCATCAAAATCCGTTGCGTAGTTTCAAAGATTTAAGCGTACAAAGGGACATAGGGACATAGGGACATAGGGACAGGGAAAGCGACTTTGTTTTATACTATGTAGTGATAAACCTTTAAATTGCAACTGAATTTAAAGCTAACACATTATTAATTCATGTCTCAAGTGTATTTTTAACTGACTATTCGACACAATTGATGATGTAGGACAAATTACTTGTTCCAATTTGGCAAATAAAGATTACCTATTTATTACTTTTTACACAAAAAAGTATCACTATAGAAAAGCGAGGGTTCACATACGACGTAAAATATAAAACCGTATAAAAAAAGAGTACTTATTACACATGAAATATCAAACGAAGCAATTTCTGAATACTAAATATTCTTTGTCGTCTTTCAGCCCGCCCACTCTCAAATTAAAAACCGTTGTTAATTTCATGAAGCGTTGCTAACAAGGAAATCATAACTTTGTTTTTTCAGTTTTGAAATCGTCACATCATGCTTCAGAGTTCAGATGAGAGTTCGTGTGCTGTGAACAAATTTTAGAGATAAAATGACCACAACGCTTTTTGGCAGCGCATAGGTACAATTTAAATGAGCGAATGTTTTACTGTTTTAGTAATAAAGGATTTATTTAGTATTTATAATATATTATATAAGTTAATATTTAGTATTATTTAGTTTTGTAGTTTAGATTTATTATTGGGATTTATTGTTTGCTTGTTTTCTATGTTAGTGACAGTGGTGTAGCATGGTTATTGTAGGCCGAATGAAATAACTTTTCTTACTAGGAATAACTGATTCGTTCATGTCATTAATGTAACGAAATAAATCTGGGGGCACGGTAGTGCCCCCGCCAAGACGAGCCAAGCGAAAGC
>CAJQZN010041873.1:0-17966 GCA_907164685.1 Colias eurytheme | reverse complement strand
AATATTTTCTTCACCGTAAGTTGTTGATACCGTGATATTATTATCAAAGGGTATCATTTTCGTTTCTGTTGATGCAAAACATAACCTACATATTTGACTGACATTGCCGCATAAAAAATTAAGAGCCAGTGAGTTAATTTCATCATACGTTAACATGGTTCGCCAATATTCTCAAAATTATAGAGTGAAGGCAATATTTTAAATGTGATTTTAATTATTAAAGTTTGTTGTTTTCTTGATAAATGTCAAGGACCAAGGTTAGCGCTAGGGGGTCATGTCAAATTATAGTTGACATGTGTCAGACGTCAGTGACATTCCACAGATTACCACAACTATGTCAAGAATATTATAGATAATAAAGATCTGCAAATTAAAACATTCCATTAAACTTTATTAATTACATTTATAGAGAAAATATTTTGGTACTCGTTTTAATTAATGTAATTAATTTATTTCATTGTAAATTATTTTATGCTGTAAACATTTTATTTCTGAATTTTGACAGATATCCACAAAAAAAAAACATCAATACTGACTCATCAAGGTCATCCCGTCATCGCTATTTTTGTTTTTAGAATTTAGAATGTGTCTAGAATAGGCAGTCGTAAAAGTTAAAACCTAGGAATTCTAATAAGGTACGAAAAAACTCTTATTTTGCGTAATAATAACCTGATTTGTAAAAATGGAATGATAAGTAATTTGTAGATTTTACCAAAGACATTAATTTATTATTCGATTTTATACATAGATTTCTTACTTAGTTTCTAATAACCGGCATTGAAAATTTGTAAGAACTTTTCAAACGAATTATAGGTATATTTTAATCTGTTACTCATCGATGCCAACAATATATTTTATAACATACTAGCGGTCCGCCCCGGCTTCGCCCGTGGTACATATGAAAAATAGATGTTGGCCGATTCTCAGACTTACCCGATATGCACAGAAAATTTCATGAGAATCGGTCCACCCGTTTCGGAGGAGTATGCAGACTAACACTGTGACACGAGAATTTTATATATAAGATTTATATTTATGTCCTCGAAAATTATTATATTTTGCCATTGAGATACTATTACTACGTATGAAAACGACACCGCCTACATCACTTATGTTCCGCTCAACATAGGGCAACCGGCCTCACTGCACTCAGTCCCTATTCTATCTACTAAGACTCCTGTAGAACCGCCATCCTGTTACAAATGACGCGAAATTTTGTGGGTCATTTGTAACAGGATGGCGGTTCTACAGGAGTCTTAGTACGCAATGACAAAAAGAAAAATGATGGTCCGAACGAACGCTGATACCGGATGCGTTAAGATACTGTAATATAAAATATAACAGTATCTTAAGATAAAATATTATAGTATCTTCACCGTGTGTGACGCGCTTAATACCTATATTGTGTGTTAGATATTTTGCCCCTATGTTAGGCAACAAAGTCTGTATTGTTTGTCTGTCTGCAACATCGTAAAGTTGTGATATTTGTTTTCCTTTTCAAGTTCATTAATTTTAGCAGCCGGTGTTTTGTTTTTTATAATAATACTAGCTAAAAAACCCGGCTTCGCCCGGGAGTTGATATGAGATGACGTGGTAGAGTCGAAATAAAAAAATAAACTATGACGTAAAAAGTAAAAAAATTTTTTATTGAAAACGTTTTCTCATTATTTACAATACTTGTTTATAAACAACATTTTTCATTTTATTGTCCGGAGTATATATACATAAATTTTTCGGATTTCCTACTCTTGAAGCAAGCTACATATAGCTGACCGTGAGAGAAGCAGGATTCTTTGAGGTTAATGCCACAATATTTTAAAGTTTGTCCTTGCGCTTTGTTAATTGTAAAACTAAAGGTTAATTTTATTGGAAACTACAGTCTTTTAAATTGAAATGGCAATTCCGAAGAGATCAGTGGTATTCTAGGTATAAATACTGTCTGTCCTTTGGTCTTTCCAGAAATAAGTTCAGCTTCAATGATATTATTCGATAGCTGTTTTACGATCATTCTAGTTCCATTACATAATTTTGGGGAGTTGAGATTTCTGAGTAGTATGATTGGAGTTCCAATTTTCAGACGAAGGCAGTGTAATGGCATTCCTGGTACTTGTAAAGAGTTTAGAAATTCAGTGAGGAAGTTGACACTTTCTTCAATAGATACCATCGTGTCGATCGATTTATATATTTTCTCTTCATCAGGTATTTTCATCAGAATATTAAAATTGATATCGTCAACAATATTATTTTTAGTGGCCAAAATTGCTCTTTGAAATAACCACTCTGCATTAGTATAGTTCTGAATAATATTTGGATAAATTTTGTCGATTAGTTCGTCTTCAGTAGTGGCTATATTACAGAAATCACTGTTAAGTTCAATGAGGCCGGTCGTTTGGTCAGTAGGATATGTACCTTCGCCGATTTGTAAAAGTATTTTAGCAAATTGTGCTGTTGTTTCATCTCTTGATAATTCAACTCTCATGTTTTTTGTTAATTGCAGTATTTGGACTTGTAGCCAGAGATGTGATTTTTTCAAGCATGCATTGATATCGTCTTCTCATGTTGTCTTGGGAATAACTGGAAGTGTTTGTCGAAAATCTCCTGAGAGTATGAGTAGAGCTCCTCCCATTATTTCAGAGTTTTTTCGCAATTCTTGTAATGTTCTGTCCATGGCTTCTATAAATTTTTTATGGGCCATGGTGCATTCATCCCAGATGAAAATTTTAGCTTGTTTTAGAATTTACCACGTCCAGATTTTCCTGAAATTTTACATACCGGGAATTGTTGTTCGGCTATATTCAATGGTAGTTGTAAGGCAGAATGGGCAGATCGTCCTCCTTCCATAAGTGTGGCTGCAATGCCAGATGATGCTAGGTGCCAGTGCGATGAGTTTTTTAGCACGTATTTCCGCCAGTATTAGATTTATGAGAAACGTTTTACCGGTGCCTCCTGGTGCGTCCAAGTAAATAATTCCACCAATATCGTTATTTATCCGGCTCATTATAACGTCGTAAACTTTTTTTTTATTGTCATTGAGAGTTGTGAGCATTGTATTCAAGTAGTTGATTGATGTTGTAACTTTTTTCCTTCATAATTTCGTAGTTTAGCACACTAAAAGCATTTCTTTGTGGTGCTGGCATTCCAAGTTCTACTTAGGCTTGATTATTTATTGCTAAACATTTATCTTCTAAGCGAATGAGTGTTTCATTGAAGATCTCGTCATTGAATTCTATAGTCAGTTCAGGATTAGCTTGTCGGACTTGGTACAATATATCATCACTCATACTCCTTTTGAAAGAGTCCCATAGCTGTTTTGGGTTTGATGGGTTACATGTTGTTAATATTATAGGGAAATTTCACGAAAAAAACCCACAAATAACTTATTTCTATTTCGTTTCAAAATCGAGAGTTAATTAAACACACTATTAAAAATACTCACACGTGATACTTCTAAATAAAGGCTCACAGATAACTTCTCTTATTTTCGTTTTGAAATCGCTCGTTTCGCTGTTCAAATTAAACTAACTCTGGTGAGCGACACCGGGCTCTTATATATTCAGAGAGCTAGGCTCTAGAATATTCGAGAAAATTTGAAAATATTTTCTCTCTCACACCTTCTAGAGTATTCTGGTCACTATCGTCCGCCATAATAAAAGGTTCTATAGCATTTGTACTAAAAGCGCGAAATTTTAAAACCTAAATTTTTTAAGGTTTTGAGAACTAATTTGGATAACTAAAATTATGTCGCTTTAACTCCAAAATATAAGTTAGCTAATGACGTACAAATACACAAAATTTAATAACTTTATTATAGCAACAAATTAAATTTAAGACTTTATTGAAATTTGCTCGCAACGCTTTTGGAAATGCAACCCAAACAATCGTTGTCCTGAATGAAGTTCAAATATTCGATAACAGATGGCGCCACTATGTAGGGTTGGAAAGTTCCTTATATCTTTAGAAACACGCCCTTAGATTAAAACGGGAACTTTCTAGCTTCTGTAGCGGTAGCGTATGTAGTAAAGGCGCGAAATTTAAAAACCTAAATTTTTTAATACTTTGAGAATTAATTTGGATAACTAAAATTATGTCGCTTTAACTCCAAAATATACGGTCGGTCTATTGGAGTGTAAAATAGTCTCCGAAGTTCAAATATTCGATAACAGATGGCGCCACTGCACTTAATTTCCAAGTTGAAGGGTCGGAAAGTCCCTTATATCTTTAAAAACATGCCCTTTAGATTAAAACGGGAACTTTCTTGTTCGAGGGGGGATAAAGGGCTATCACACCACATAAGTCCCTTTATCGTGTCGGGACTCCTTTTTAAGTTTTATCGGCACGCACATTTTATCGACTTAGTTTTATTATATATATAGATTTTGTTTAAAAATATATACTTTTTTATCTATTTAACTACTTACCTGCTTGTACGCACATAATCTTTTGAAGTCTTCTGTTTTGAAGTCTTCTGAAGTCTGTCGGCAAACAATCGTCTATTCATTTATTTAAAAAAAATCATCCGATTCATGGTTTAAAATTCTTTTAAAAAAGTAATATAAAAAAGTTACGAATAATCGGAAATTTTCTAATTTATAAAATTAATGTAGGTAGTACGAGACTATTACTACCTATATCCCTTTATTAAGTACAGTACGATTCAAACTTAATGGCGGCTCGGAACATCGTACGTTCCGATGCGCACAGAGCAATAGGCATATTTTGGGTATCAGCGGGATTGTCAACTTTACCTGCTGTATCTTTGCGCACCTGCACTTGCACCTAATTTCCGAACCACCATTAAGTTTGAATCGAACTTTACCATGGCTTTGCGCTCGCAGCTTCTCTTTATATGTAGACGCTTCTATCCTTTCCCTATTCCCACTCCGTTTAGTTTTTGAAATAGAAGCAGCCTTTCAACAATCTAGTCAGTTTAATAACAAAAGACATTTAAATCTTTACAGATGGATTCGAGCGGTCAAGTAATTTTGGTGGGTGAGAATTTGGGGGAACGGCATCGCTGTCTAAACAAGCTCGTCACAGAAACTTGTGGAAAGCAAACATACGATTTCCCAAGCCTTCCAGAAAATACTCCTATCGAAAGGATATTTAAGATCGATGTAGCGAATCGTCAGAAAATTGTAAATTATGTTCTTGAAGCACTCAAAGATGATGATATGCTGTATGTTACCAGAGTTTTGAAGAGCACATGGCTATTAGATTCAGAACATCGTAATATCATAAATCCAGATTATTTAGAGACAGTCCTGTTTCCAGAGATGATCAAACCGGCTGTAAACAAAATGAAACATTGGATTCAAGCAAATCTCAAAGATTCTGAACGTTGCCAAATATTTTACGAATACTACAAATCTAATTTCAACGAATCAATTAATTTCCTCTGGTGTTGTTCAAGAGAATTTATTAAAGGTGAATTAATTAACATTATCGATAAAATAACGCCAAAACATCTAGCGAGACTGTGCGATGCGTGTCCGCATATTGCTACAATGTATTATGAAGGTTTGAAGAGTAATCGAAAAGCCCTAACGCGGTACTTGGATTCCGAGTTGGAATATTTCAATAGCTTGAAATGTTTATTGAAAATGGATGGGAGTATGTATCTAGATCTCGTTGAATTATATTTTAATGAATATAGACATAACTGTTTCAGCCCGTCATTGACTCAATATATTCTGAAAAACTTTAAGAACAGATTTATGGCTAAGCCAGAATTATACACGACACAGTTTTTAAATACAAAAACATTGGCTGTTTGTTTGTCTGCAGACGAATGTAAAGAACTCGTTCTGCTTTTAGCAAAGGCAGAATACATTGAATCATGGTTTTCCTATAAATCTGTAGAGCCGTTTATAAAGCGACTGCCTCCCGATGAAAGAGCTTCTTTTAAAAAACTTGTTTTTGGAGACAAAACTGTTGGTGATAAAGTCAAAGAATGGCCATACCCGAAACCTTCCCCTTTGAAGCTTGATGAACTTGACGATCATATCTTTAGCAATGAAGAACACGACGACTACGAAATTGATGATTGCGAAGACATGAATTTTAGGCGATGTTTAAAGAAACGAAAATATATGCAATGCAGCATGAAAATGGAAGGTGTCAGTTGTCAGAGACAAACTTTATTAGATCAACTTTTCAATCGTTATCGTATCACGGGATTCGCAAAAACATTTACCGAACTCACAGGTCGCTTGCAGATTTCGAATACTGTTGAAGAGCGACAAAGCATCCTGTTAGTCCTCGTCAGCAAGAGCGGTCGAGTGCCGGAGCAAGTTGAAAAACTAATTAAGATGCTTGAGGAGCGGCACATCAATGAGCCGAGCAACCTGCGAGCTGCTATTGTGAGGTCTTTCGTGAAACGTGGTTGTATTTGGCGAGCGTCTGATGCCGTGTGGGACTCTATGCTTAAATTTGGACACGGGTTGGGCCTCGATGGCGGCGCGGGTGACCCGCTGTGTGTGGAAGGTGTCCACGCAGTGACCCTTCGTCATGTTGTTAACAACACTCTACAGTCTATCGGTTTAATGGATGCATTCAAGAAACATTTCACAACATTCAAGGATTACGAGTTGAGTGCCGCTGAAATAAAGCTAGTGAAAGAAAATTTGCCACCGTTACTGTTGCCAGAATGCCCAAACGAATTTTTAGATTTAGTTTCCGCATATAAAATGAATGTGAACGAGATCAGTGGTGCGGTTGATACACTGGCAAAAATATCGCAAAATAATCCAGATTTAATAGAACGCCTGTTCGATAAAAGAATTGCTCGTCGTCAGCTCATCGCTCAAACGTTTCCGATAAAACAATCTGAAGCGTCATACATGAATGCTTTAAGGCACAACATATCGTTGTTAGATGAAGGTGAAAGTTTTGCCGCTCTAGCGTCTAAGAAACATACAAATCATGATCGCTTCTTAAAATCTTTAAGAATTTATTTCAGTGAAACAAACGGCCTCGCTGCTAAGCATCTGACAGCCTTGGAAGACGCCTTTGATCGAGAGCCAAAATCGCGCCTAGTGCGATCTTTAGCAATATTATCATCGAATTACATACTGCTAAAAAGAATACAAGAGATAGACACAAAAAGTCGAACAACCATGTCTAAAATTGCACCCGCATTTAAAGTATTAGCGCACAAAACAAAACCACCCGTGGACATCGACGCAGTCGGTTGGAGAGTGTTCGGTGCGAAGGCTGTAGCCAACAGAGTGTTAATCTGCAGATCGATTGCTCTGGAACAATACGTAAAGTCGTGTCTCGAATGGCCCCAAACTTATGGTATTGGCCTGCGACTCGCTCTGAACACCTCGTTTGAAGAAGAAGCATTTACTTATGTATCTGAAAAAAAGCCAAATATCGCTCTTTCCGTGGCTGTGGCCTATTATTTTGCAAATTCCCGCATAATAAAACCCAATATTTGGAAAATTGTGAAAAATATTTTGTTAAATATGGACGTTTCAAAGTGCCCTAAAAGAACGTATAAAAGTCTTACAAACAATGTTCCGAAGAACATTGAAGCTGAATTTTGGACCATAATTTACCAAATTAACATAACTTTCAAGTCGAAAAAAGCTATGTCAGCTCTGTCGAAATTAGAAAATATTCTGCCGAAAGTTGATCCCGTTTTTATTGGTGAAGTCGTTGAGGATATCATAAAGAAAGATTTGTCGGTCGCTAATCTGTTAGACTACAATAAGTTAGTATTATGCGGTATCAGGCCAACGACAAGAGCCCGCGTTTCCAGTAATATTATGAGTATGTACATGCGTATAACAGCAAAGTATTTACTTTTATGTAAGAATGAAAAGGAACAGTTGGAAAAAATTGAAAACGTTCTAAATCCATTCTTTGACCGAATTGATGAATCGTGGAAAGAAATACCAGATAAATCTTGCATAATTAAATTTATGGATGAATTTTTGCGATCTTTAAAATACACTGAAGTGTTTATAGATACTGAATATATATCATGTTTGCTAATGTTTGAAAAAATAATCGCACGTCTACACAAGGTAATGGCGCGATTGGAATATTTCGAAAAATACGTAAAATTGCATTTTATAATACTTTTCTTTAAGGCAATAAGAAGTGCTATAGCACAGGATCCAAATATATTTAAAGATGAAAATAAAGATAATGCAATGAAAGTGGTGGGCACTTATTTCGGTCAGTATATGGGAAATGAAATCAAGGAACTTGTGGCTGAATTCTTCATGTCGATTATAGAGATATACAAAGAAGGCCTCACTGAGTTTTTAGAATCCTACATCGGTTACACACCGAGTAAACACAAATTTACGACACCTCTTATAAAAGGCCTTTTCAAAAATAACAATTTAGAGGCTCACTTGCTCGCTCAGCATGTCTTCGCTAAAGAATACCATAAAGGGTCTGAGCACTATGATGAGGTTTTCAATACATTAAAAACGAGTGAGTTTCAAGAAGTGCAATTTATTTTATTACAAACAGATTATATTACAAGAATTTGGTAATTAAACAGTAAGCTATGTATGTATTTATGTATTTTTTTTGAGAATAAAGTTTTTTTAATTTGGTTATCACTGTGTTTTATTTATCCGTCCACCTCATAAATATTATATCTACAATATGCTATTAATAACGCAAATTTTCACCTAGACCTACTGTTAATTTTGTAAGTTTTAGGTATCCTGCAAATCTAGATTAAGTATCCTACTAATATTATAAATGCGAATATTTGTAGGTTTGTTTGATATTCCTTTACGCAAAAACTGTTCAACTGATTTTCATGAAAATTGGCACACACTTATGGGGTATCTTGAATTAACACATAAGATTTTAATCCCGAAAATGCCACAGGGACGCGAACTATTCGGGTTTTCCTTTAACTACGCGGGCGAAAAGCTAGTTGGGTATAAAATTAACTTATGATTAGGCTATGAGAAAAAAAACATCCTTATGAAATATCAGAATAAAAGTAGCTTAAGTCAGTCCTTAATACATAGACAGTGAAAAAACTGTGAAAATCTATCCAACAATTCCTGAGACTTTTTTTTTTCGCAAATTTCGACATTCGCAAGGAAATCAAAACCTACAGGGTTATTCCCCTATACACAGAGTCATTAAATTTAGTACAATGTAACGCCTCATAACACATATGGGAATAATTGCGAAAAACTTTAATTTGTAAGTAATCAGATTATATCAATAAATATTTTTAGAAATTTAAACTTGCAACCATTTTACTCATGAATGCTTACTTATATTAAATTGATATTCACACTAGAAACTCAAGTCCATAATATCTTAAATCTGTAATAAAATTAAACTTTTATATCAGCGCAATCAGAAGATACCTACAGTCGTAAATGCTGAAAATTTTCGCAAATTTCGACACTCGCAAGGGAATCAAAACTCAAAACCTACAGTGTATTTTCCGTGATCTTGAAATTCGGTATGAACTATGAAGCAACATATTATAGCACAGATACAGGAATAATTGCAAAAAACTTAAAAAAAAATATATATTTTAAAATTTGTCGGTCTGTCAAGACCCTTTTTCTCAGGCGTGGAGGTATCAAGTTGAAATTTATATCAAATGTTAAAATCTACAATCTCTATAAGCTGTGAAAAAATCAAACTTATAAGCCAACGCAATCAAAAGATACAGCCGTATCGACATTCGTAAGGGAATCAAAACCTACATATTGTACTTCGGACTCGCGCACCGAGGGCTTCGAACAAACCTACTTTATATTATGTTGTAATTCTAAAATGTATGTTTTAGCATTTTTTCCTTTAACTGTGCTTTAAGACATTACTTTAACCAAATTGCAAGATTAGACGGGAAGTATAATGTAGGTTTTGATTCCCTTGTGAATGTCGAAATTTTGAGAAAATTTTCAGCATACGGCTGTATCTTTTGATTGCGTTGACATAGAAGTTTGATTTTATTACAGCTTAAGCATCTACAGACGCTCCGATTTGGTTGGTGCCAACCATATCGGAACCGACAAGGCAACCATTCCAACATTGCTACAGATTGTCCGACGGTTGGCCTTCCAGCTGTCAGTTGACCATAGAGTAATATGTCAGTTGACCATAGTACGAAGAGAATGGGCTAAATTCTACTATAGAAATAGAGAAAATTACAGTCATATGCGGCTCTTACAACTTATTTTTTAAGGTTTTTAATGTAGCCGCACTGTCAATTTTTTTTAATACTTCTAACATAATAAAATACGCTTGATTTCTGGCATCTCTATTTGCGTAATCTTTGTTACTTAAGTCCCACAAACAGGGAAAGTCTTTATATAGTTCCAGCAATTTTATTAATATGTCACGTTCGGTGACCGTAACTCCCTCGGCGTTCATGTTGACGTCCTACACCGGCGGCGTTGCGAATGTGAATGAGCCAATTACCTAATACCTATATTACTCTATGGAATGAGCCGATTTGGTCGGAACAAAGCTTCCAGACGTTCCAATTTGGTTGGATCGGATAGGAAGTTGGTTTGGTCGGTACCGCCGGCGCATCCGACCACGTCAAACCAATATTAATAATAATTATGTCGGACCGACCGCTCTCTACACTTTCCGATTTGGTCGTGGTCGGATGGTTGGCACCAACCAAATCGGAGCGTCTGTAGATGCATTACTTAGCTGAGTTTTTGGTGTGTATATCAATTTAATACATGAGTAAAAGGGTTGTAAGTTTAAAATTTTTAAAAATATTTTTTTTTATAGGTAATTAAAAATTCCTGGTTTTCGATTAAGTTTTGTTTTCCTTGCGAACGTCGAAATTTGCGAAAATTATCAGAATTTACAGTTGTATCTTTTGATTGCGTAGGCTTATACGTTTGATTTTTTCACAGCATCAAGAGACCGTAGAAAGGAGTATTTGATATAAATCTCAGCTCTATACCTCCACGAATTTCTGAGAAAAAGGGTGTTGACAGACAGACAGACAGACGGACAACAAAGTGATCCTATAAGGGTTCCGTTTTTTCCTTTTGAGGTTCGGAACCTTAAAAATTACGTCATATAGTTATCATACCTCCTTACTTATTTGCGATTTTTTTATGCAATTAGTATAATAAACAACAGTTATAAATATGTTATCTTTATGTAATTAGTAAAAGCTGTAGGTAACTTTTATGGATAAAATAAAATTATGTAACTTTATGTTATTAATAAGTATATTCGTTAGATCAGAGCACAGTTTGCCAACTTTTTATATCCCAAAGTAAACAGGCAGGATAAAGTTTTCCAAGTCATCTAGTAATAATGTAAAATTGTGGTAAATAAAAAACATCATATTTTGTGAAACATTTTATTAAAAAATATAACTTATAGACGTTAAGTTAACAACAATACATAGCGACATACACGCATCCTATTCGATACACTATATCTAACATACCATACTGTTAAATGGTCAATTAAGCAGGGCAACATTAGAGGCAATTTTTGTCCCTAACTTCTGTGTTATATAGATATATTTTATCTGTCTTATTTCTAAAAGTTTCTTATTTTATTTCGTTTGATTTTTTATATCTCATACTTAGCTGCAGTAATGAAAAATCAGAGATTTTATTTATAATTTATTAATGTCTGTACAGCTATCATATCAAGCCATAATAAATACATTATTTTTATGTGTTTTCAATACATTATAATATATTTTCTGTACCCTAACTTATTGACCAAACAGTCGAAGTAATTACCTTGCATTTCATTAGTATTTATATTTACAAGTTCAAGAGACAATTTCACCTCTTACCGTACCTGATAGCTTAATCAACACTTTTAAAATTCCATAGTCCATACATTTATATTTAAACTGACAGATAAGCTAAACATAACATATCAAGAACTTGTGAAATCGTCTTGTATCCTTTCCTAGATACATCCTATAATTAAGTTTACTGTATACAATTAATTTGCAAAAAAAAAAAAAGGATCAGAAAGAACAATCACTTAAAAATAATGTCATTTTTGTTTACAGTGAATACATAATAATTTTAAGGTATACAAAAATATAAACAGAATTTTAATAGTAAATAAATTTGGTAGAATCAACTATTTTAATTAGGATATATTATAATCAAAATCACGATAGTGACTAGTTGAAAAACAGTTTTATACAAAAAAAAAGGAAAAAAACTCATAACCAATTCTTAAATTTATTTTCTTATAATTAAACACTAGTACATTAATATAAGCATTTAATGCAAAATGAAATATGTTATAATGAAATGCAAGGCGTATTTAAATAATTTAATAACATTAAGTATTCTTATTTCTCCTTGTTTAACGCTTCTATAAATTCTTCTAACTTCTCTTGCACTTGTCTTACTCTCTCTGGAAAAATAAAAATAAATACATATAAAAAACAATTAAAAAAATATTAAAAAAGTGCGTGTGAGCACACGTGTCAGAAGTGAAACTTTTTTAGCAAGAATCAAAGATACCAAAATCGTCGCCTTATCCATGACGTGACGGTGTTGCCATTAAGCGACCTTGAAATTTAACTCTGCATTGCGCCTTAAAAAGTTAAACTTCAAAAAGAAATACTGAATAGAATGCTGAAAATCAGCACTGTGTAGTTAATATCACAGTAAATGCTGAGATTATAATTTCCTAGTTAATTAAATTATATGCGAATTTTACAAATTATTCCTATCTTTAAATGTTGTCTCTCTACTTAATTGTAATAAAAGTTACCACGAATAGTTTATAATGTGTTTTGCATATCAAAAAATACCTTTTTTTATTATTTCACCTTTCATTACACTAACATTTATAAACAACAACAAAAAAATCACTAACAAAAAATCCAAAATGGGTTGTTAAAATAGTAAAAAACATAAGTTTTTTATTAATAACATAATCTTACTTAATTCCTCAGCAAGTTCCACCCTACGCCCGGACAGTAAGTTTTTCTTTAAATCGGGATCTGCTGCCATCTGTGAAAAAGTACAAAAGAAAATGAATGTGTATGTAAGGATTAGGTAATTTTAAAATATCTGTGTAGTTTGCTATCTGTTGCCGTAACGCTTTAGAAGTTGTTTTTACTTTTTTATTAAATACCTCCCCCCCCCCAAATTTCTAATAAACTCGACTTTTTTGTTTCTTTTACTTCAAATTACCCTAAACAACCTACAAATATCAATCTACCCGCATTTTTTCCCAAATTTCTCAAAAAACCCGCATTTTTTACAAACTACCCAAAAAATTCCGCATTTTTTTTTGAGTTTTTTTGCAAATTTTCCCATCTCACCTCATCCAAAACCTCCCGTAACTCTCGATCCAATCTCCCCGCCTCCCGGTTGGCGATCTGTTGCCGCAGCGCGTTGGAAGTAGTTCGGAGCGCACTTTGCACGCGCCAGAACATAACTACTTCGCAACATTCCTTCTGGAATCGGAGAAAAATAGTTAAAATAGGGAGAAAAACCTTTTAATATTTAGTTTTTAGAGTACTACAAAATATAAGTAAGCAACATTCCTTGTGGAAGTTCTTGTTTTTGAAGCATCAAATGCAACTTGTTTTTAAAAACATTTGATAATGTTAATACTAAAATACTTAATTAAAAAAAATGGATTTTAAACCCGATTTATTCACATAGAAAAACATTATTAAACTACATTTTCATTACACTCTTACCAGCTAAATAAGGCAACTTTTATACCTCATGCAAAATTAAAGTTATATTTTTAGTTCCTGTGATTGTACTAAACAAATGCTATTTTTTATTGACAAAATGTTATAAATTATTTATTTATAACATTTTCTATTTATAACATTTTCTGTTTAATTTTATACAGGCTAGTTAAAAATAAATAAATCTCACCCCAGTCCCATTTTGTTGTGTGTAAAGATAGAAACTCTTGCGACAATCTCTTGCTCTCGATAAAGCGCGTTGTAGGAACTGTCTGTAAATAAGAAAATATAATTAAAATCTTATTTATCCGACCGTGCCAAAAGGTTGTGTTTTTTGAGTGTAATTCGCGTTTTGCTGAGTCGATTGATGAGTTTACGATTAATAATATTAATTGTGGGATCATTAAATTGATGTTATGGCCAGAAAGTAGTTTTGTTTTTAAAGTTATGAATAATATAATTCAAGATATAATAATTATTATTATTCAAAAAGTTGTAAACTGTAGCACTATTTACTGTTTTATGACAAAAAAGCTCTAGATCGATTGCTTATATTCTAAATTGCTATAAATTAATTTCTTCTTTCTTCATCAGTATTTTGGACTAGTCACTAGAGACTAGAAAAAAAAATTCAATCATAAATAATGATAAAAATAAATTATACTGTATAACTAATAACACCTCGTCATACCCTAGGGCCGGTCTATCTGAGCCCAACTCCGATTTCACTTACCAATAGATTGCTTAATCGTGTGTTTATAGTACAAAAAATCACAAAAAATGACCAAAAAATGGCAATTTTTTTTAAAAAATACCCAAAAAATCCTGAAAAAATGCCTAAAAATCACAAAAATCCCAAAAAAGCCCACCTCAAGTGCAGCGGGCGCCAGGTGTCGCGTATATACTCGTTGTCCACCTCCACGCCGCGCCTGCGCAGGTTGTCCCTCACGGCCACCACCTCGTCGTAGCCCAGCGCCGGTCGCTCTGAGCCCAGTTGCTCTAGTTCCGACTTCACTTGAGCACGTCTTGATTGCTCTTCGTTCGTGTATTCCCAGCGGAACCAGCGGTCGCGGAAACCTGGACCTGTTTTAGGAATTGAAATCAATTTAAATCGTTTAGAAATTAAAGACTTTTTAACGGATTTTAAACGCGATAGCGTGGTCACGGGGAGACAGTCTCCCCGTGACCACGCTCGCTGTAAAGTGTTCGAAACGTCGGGAAAATAATAGAATGAATAAATCGCGTTTAAAATCCGTTAAAAAGTCTTTAATTTCTAAATGTATAATACTCGCGTAAAATCAAACATCAGAAAATATATTTTTAACATTGTGTTATAAGTCTATTGTAATTATCGTTGGTGTTATTGTTTATTGTATTATTTATTGTTTTATGATCTTTAAATTGTACTCGTGCTTGCGATATATATGTTGGCTTTAAATTAATAATTTAATAGAAAAATTTAATTAATGTTTACTGTATGTGACTGATGTGTTTTTATATTTAAAGAATGTTAATTTCAGTGGAGACTTTGCCGATACTATATGCATAGTATTTTGTCTTTTAATTTTAAGAAACACTGTATTGTTTGTTTCCCAAAGATAAATAAACAAATAAATAGAACTGTTTGTTGTTGTTTACACTTTATTTCATGCATGCACTCAATAGAAAACTCTGCTTAATACACGCATAGGCAGAGTTTTTCTTTCTAGTTATTTATTGCACGTCAATAAACACAAATAACTATAACATTATTTACGCGTTCACAAAGACTATGCCATAAGGCCGCCATTTGTGAATGTCTCTCTTCTGTATATGTATATCTTTTTCTTGTTTGTAACGGTGTACAATAAAGCGTTTTCATTTATTCATTCATTCAATTTAACTGGCCGGTTGGCTTGATTGATAGTGGCCCTGCTTTCCAAGCCAGAGGTCGTGGCTGATTTATAATTAAGTGACATAATTTGCATGCTGTTAATAACGGCTGAACATGCTGGAACTCAATTGTTAACATCTATGTATACCATGTTTTTTGGCAAATAAATTAATTTGAATTTGATTTGAATTTGAAAATCTATGCGTGTACTAGAGTACACACCTAAGAAGTGAAACTTCTTTATGACCTTAAAAATGTCACGAGTATGGCGTAACGCAAAACAGTCACGCGTACGGCGTAACGCAAAAATGTCACGCGTACGGCGTAACGCAAAAATGTTACACTAAATTTTTGTCCAACCCCGATAAAGAAGTTTCACCTCAAAAATAAAGCACATATACATGTATTCCCACGCAATACATTCAAACTCAATTCAAACTCACCAACAAGACTCTTAAGCTCAGCCTCAACAACTTGCAGCCTCTCAGTTAGCGCGGATTCCATCAATTCCACCGCAGCATCCCACTCGGCGCGAGATCCCACACAACGATCTTGTAACGCGTTCACTTGGAGCACACGTAACACCTGTATAATATGACAATTAATATAGTTATAAAAAGGTTGTACGATTAAGTACCTAATCGTACAGTCAATACAAGTTCCCGGAATACTATCCGTCGATTTTGCACCTTTCATTATAATGTATTAATTATTTTACCACACAATAAGTTAGTTCGCAGTCGGATTCCGTTCCGGGCGGAGCTCCATCCTAGATCATCTCATTTCATCCTATCAGTGAATTAATAATAAATATCTCAATTTATCTCAAACTAATATCTTATAATTTACCCTCCCCCATACATTGGTCCTTCGAACAGGATTGTATGATTTTATGAAACCACGATAAGAGTGTAATTTTTTTGTTATGTAACTACGTTACTTGCAGCGATAATTGGTAATGCAGCCACGTTACTTACAGCTATAGTTTTTATGGTAATTTTTACTTTTTTCGTAAAGAAAGTTTAAAAATGTTTACCGGTACTAAACTTTATAGACTTCTTTTGAACTTTTCAACTAAAACATTTGGGTTTTAATTTGCACACAAAAAGATTATATTATCTACTTACGTTAAATCATACATCCCATAAAGAAACGTAATAAAACCATTGAGATATACATATGGAGACGACACCGCCTACATAACTTATGTTCCGCTCAACATAAGCCATATGGCTTAACTGCACGCTCATTTTTTATTTTTTTTAAAGTGAAACGCATCATATGCCTTCGTGTGTGTTACAATATTGCACAAATAATACGGAAAAGTGACTAACATAACTTTTCATCGGTAAGTACCTAACTAGATAATAATTTTTAAAACTTAGTTAGAGCAAAAAAATGGCGCACAGATTTTATTCGTGGTGTCTTCTCCATACGTAATAATATTATCTCAATGAATAAAACTTACATCTTGCGCCCTTTCCTCCCAATTATGTCGTCTCAATGCTTCATCGACAGCCGCTTTCTTCACGGGCTCGTAGATAGCATCAGAGTCCGCAGCTCGGGACATTAGTTCTGTAAACTCTTCACGTAACGCCTGGCGACCGGCTTGTATAGATTGTTGAGCTAACTCGTTTTCAGCCCATTCCCGGAGTTTTATATCGACTGTTGTGTTGAATTTGTCTGGGAAATGGGTGTTTGATTAGAAATTGTGATGATGAAATATATCTAGACTATAATTTGTTTAAGGGCCGATTTTTCAATGCCCAGATAAACAGCTAGATAGACTTTATTCTTCAGATAACAAAATATTCAATTTTTCAATAGACGAATAGGCCTTATCTATCGAATAACTACGTTATTTGAGGAATAAATCTATTTGCCGCTCCAACGGCCAGATAGCGCGCTATTCGACGGTTAGGCGTTTGAGTTGACAACTGAAGCGTCAAATTTGGGATATTTTCGTATGTCATAACATAGAGCGTAGAATTATTAACAATTAAACCTCTTTCTATACATATAATTATTATCAATTAAAATCATATTGAAATTGATGTTTTTGATAGTACTGATGACCATGCTATTGAAAATTTGCCGAACGCTGCCTTTAAGTATGTCGTTTTTATCGTAAAATATATAAATTGAAACACAAATTTAACCAAACTCTTTACTCGAATCAAAACAACAATCAACAATCATAGAAGACAAGAGCAATACAAGAAAAACTAAAATGCACTCCTGACGTGAGTCATAATGACGGTTGTTGACAAATTGCAAGAGTTGACTCTATCCCGCTCTAACCTGACTAATTTAATATTTTTGTTTCGCCACTCCGAGAGCAGAGCTGCCAATATGGAAATATTTGGTCAGATAGTTATTCATCAAGTAAATCACGATTGAAAAATAGGCGAGCCGTTATGAGTTAGATAAATA